>OZ022240.1:5793123-5950623 GCA_963978895.1 Erpobdella octoculata | reverse complement strand
GCAGCTACTTTAAAAACCAAGTAACCCTATTTTCCACCACACATTTGAAGTCCTGGAAACCAAATTTTCAAAAAATGCTAAAACACGTATTTCATTATTTTTGGAGTAGAAACTAAATACTAATTTTTACTCCTGTAGTATTCACAGTTTTTGAGCAGCGCTACTTTAAAAACCAAATAACCCAATTTTTCAACCCACATTTGAGGTCCGCGGGAAACCGAATTTTCAAAAAATGGTGAAACACGTATCTTTTAATTGTTCAAGAAGAATCCATATACCAAATTTCAAAATTTCCTCATTTTTACCAATGCTTTTATTAACTCGTCGTCTCTGTTTCTCTGTCTGTCTGTTTCTCTGTCTGTCTGTTTCTCTGTCTGTTTCAAATCTTGCAATCAATTTTTGAGTCACTTCCTGATGATAGATTTTTTTTCAAATTTTGCATACATGCTCAAAATAGAAGACAATGCAGTATTCAATTATTAGTTTTACAATAAGTCAATTAATTTAGTTAATTTTAGTTAATTTCGCATATATATATATATATATATATATATATATATATATATGTGTGTGTGTTTATATATATGTATGTATATGTGTACGTGTGTGTGTTTATTATAAGAAAAAATTGATTGCAAAATTTGTGTTTTAATTACATATAAAAGCATTGGGTTTTAAAAGTTCGTTTTTAATTTACTTGTTGGTTTTCGAGATATACATTGTTTTAGAAAAAAGTTTGTTTTAGAAAAAAGTTTGTTTTAGAAAAAAGTTTGTTTTCCAGTTTCTTCTCCTCAGGAGCAAAATTTTCAAAAATCATTTCTTAGTGGATTGAATCATTTGATACATTTGGTGATACATTTCCGGAATGACGGTGCGAGAAAATGTTGAAGGAACGGGAACCGTGTAACGAGGTTCAAGGTCTTTCATCAAGTCCTTGAATTCATCCGTTTCCACAAAAGCGAAGGGCAGTGCGCACGATGCCAGCATCTCACCGATTTTAGCCGTTATTGCAATTTGACGGCTATGGGTGGCTTTAAATGTTGTTTTTTTAATACAAAAATCCAACGTTTGCTGACAGCTTTTCTTCTCGTTTTCTTTTATTTTCGGCTTCTGTGGCAACGGAATATTCTTGGAATTCAGCTGGATGCATACGCAGGTGTTTAATAAACGATGTCGTGCCATAGCCGCGTGCATCCTTTACACCTCTTGACAATTTTGCCTTGCATACGTTGCAATTGGCCTTAGACTCATCAGCAGGATTCAACTTGTTAGTCTGTTTTGATTCATGTTAATTTTGTGTTGTTAGAAACGGAACACAAATGTAGATAATTGTTTTAAGCTGACACAATTTTTTATGTAATTGTTTAACAAGAATAGACAGTCTTAGAAGTTACTTAAAAGCGGACAAAGATAAAAAATAACAAAGATATGTTATCTGTAGGTGAATAGATAACAAAGATATGTTATCTATAGTTGAATAGATAACATTTTTCAGACCCGGTACCATTTTGCACGCCGGGTCCTACCGGGTCTCTAAAACCCGGCATTTCCGGGTCTCCGGGCCCTAATATATATTTATATAAGTTTTTATGTTTTAAATAATTAAAATTTATAAAAAAAAAAACATTTATTTTTGTCTTGCGGATTAGTCTAATAAATAATGTGTCTTTTGAGCGTATGAATACATTATTAACTTGGCTTGAAAGTTGGAAGGCAAAATTTCTTCTATTTTATTCAATTATTTTTCAAATTTTGGCCTATTGATGTGCACAATCCGCGTCCGCTAGTTTCAATTTTCTCGAATCCGCGTCCGCAAAAAAGCTGCGGATTAGCGTCCGCCAGCGGACGCGTCCGCAATCCGCACATCTCTGATAAACACCGGCTTTGAGAGTCGGAGGACCTGGGTTTGATTCCCGGCCCGGGCACGTAATTTCCTTGAGCAAGAAACTAACTCACTAATTTGCATGTGCTCACGTCAACTCAGCGTTTCAACCTTTAGTGGTCGTTAAATGAGTACCAACTTCGGTTGGGGGTTAAAATCCTTCGTGCACTTGTGGAGCTATCGAGTAGTATGCAGGGACGTCAATTAGGGGGCTATCGCCTCCCTGACTTTTCAGTGGGTCCCCGTCACTAAAGTGGGTCCCACGCACTTAAATGGGCCCTGCCCATAAATGGTCTCCCCATTTAAGTGGGCCCCCGGCACCTAAGATTTTTAAGTGGCCCTTCCTGTACTTTTCAGTAGGCCCGGCACTAAAGTGGACCTCACGCATTCAAGGGGGCACCTGGCACTAAAATGGACCTCACGCATTCAAAGGGGCACCCGGCACTAAAGTAGCGTTTTCTTATTCGTTCATCAATATTAATTACCGTTTACAGCAGATTTTGATAGCAGTAGTCTTGTTCATAGAGTCACAGCAGACAGCTGGAAATGCTCTTATGCTCACTGAGATGCTATAGTATGTGACCTTCCCTCCCCGGTCATCAGGTTTTTTGGGAGGAAAAATAAAACAAGGGTTTCGATTTTTTTTTAAAAGTGGCTCTCATCCAATTACCCCCTACCCAATCATCAGTTTTTTTGGGTGCAAAATAAAAAAAATGTTACGCAGGGATGCAAATTTTGTGTTTTGTCCCCGAGTGAAGATGACCCTAGCAACGCCCCAGAGTGGGCCACAAAAACATCTTGCCCCTAAGGTTTTGCTGAAATGACGTCCCTGGTAGTATGCGGGGCTGCCAGCGGCGCCGTAAAACACCGCATACGCCGTTAGTCTTATCTGCAAGTTGCCAACATTGTAAAGCGCCCTTAAAGCGGCTTCCGCTGCTACGGCGCTATATAAATTGTCGTAAAAATTGATGTTCTGTAGAAGTACTTAGTTTAAGATTCTTGAATCAAGAAGAGTAGTGTATGTGCCAGAGTATAAGTGTTTTTCCAAGAAAAGAATTATTACCTCCTGCGCCAATTTGTGATCTTATTATGTTCTACTTTATTAAAGCTAAAAAATTCCTTAATTGAATTAACTGTTAACAAGGTTTCATTAGACCAGCAAGTTTGTCTGTGTCAATAACATTTTTTGAATTTTTGCAATTAGTTTCCACGGATGCCATATCGAGAGGGCAAATCATTAAAAGTTGGGCGCTTAATTTTATTTCTTTCTTGTCTTGGCTGGTAGTCCAGATTTCTTTCTGTTTCAGTTAATTCAGAGCTAATATATACAGATTTACGTTGATGCAGTTTCTCAATTTTTTGCAACAATATTAATATATATAGTAGCCCATGTCTGTGTAAGACGTTTTGTGTGACGATCTCCTATTTACGGCAAATTAATACATATATGTAAAAAATGTATTTTTCTAATTATCTATATATATAAAAGAACATGTCCTGACTGACTGACTGACTGACTGACTGACTGACTGACTGACTGACTGACTGACTGACTGACTGACTGACTGACTGACTGACTGACTGACTGACTGACTGACTGACTGACTGACTGACTGACTGACTGACTGACTGACTGACTGACTGACTGACTGACTGACTGACTGACTGACTGACTGACTGACTGACTGACTGACTGACTGACTGACTGACTGACTGACTGACTGACTGACTGACTGACTGACTGACTGACTGACTGACTGACTGACTGACTGACTGACTGACTGACTGACTGACTGACTGACTGACTGACTGACTGACTGACTGACTGACTGACTGACTGACTGACTGACTGACTGACTGACTGACTGACTGACTGACTGACTGACTGACTGACTGACTGACTGACTGACTGACTGACTGACTGACTGACTGACTGACTGACTGACTGACTGACTGACTGATGACTGACTGATATCCAACGCCGAGCTCAAACGCCTCATCCTAGGAACGTGAAATTTGGAACTTATATTACTTTTATAGCGTAAACATCCGCTAAGAAAAATATTTTGAAAATTTTGCTCCTGAGGGGAAAAAACTGGAAAACAAACTTTTTTCTAAAACAATGTATATCTCGAAAACCAAAAATGAGGAGATTTTGAAATTTGGTATATAGATTTTTTTTTTGAAAAATAAAAAGATAGGTGTTTCACCATTTTTTGAAAATTCGGTTTCCCGGACCTCAAATGTGGGTTGGAAAATTGGGTTATTTGGTTTTTAAAGTAGCTTCTACTCAAAAACTGTTAATGCTACAGGAGTAAAAATTAGTATTTAGTTTCTACTCCAAAAATAATAAAATACGTGTTTTAGCATTTTTTGAAAATTTGGTTTCCAGGACTTCAAATGTGGGGTGAAAAATAGGGCTAATTGTCTTTTATAGTAACTGCTACTCAAAAACAGTAAATACCACAGATGTAAAAATTATTATTTAGTTTCTTTTCTAAAAATAAAGATGTACGTGTTTCACCATTTTTTACAAATTTGGTTTCCCGGACATCAAATGTGGGTTGGAAAATTGGGTTATTTGGTTTTTAAAGTAGCTTCTACTCGAAAACTGTTAATGCTACAAAGGTAAAAATTAGTATTAAGTTTCTACTCTAAAAATAATGATATACGGGTTTCACAATTTTTTGAAAATTTGGTTTCCAGGACTTCATATGTGGGGTGGAAAATAGGGTTATTTGGTTTTTAAAGTAACTGCTACTCAACAACTGTAATTGCCACAGATGTAAAAATTAATACTTAGTATCTACTCAAAAAAAATAGATATACGTGTTTCATCATTTTTTGGGTTATTTGGTTTTTAAAGTAGCTGCTACTCAAAAACTGTTAATGCTACAGAAGTAAAAATTAGTATTTAGTTTCTACTCCAAAAATAATGAAATACGTGTTTTAGCATTTTTTGAAAATTTGGTTTCCAGGACCTCATATGTGGGGTGGAAATAAGGGTTATTTGATTTCAAAATAACTGCTACTCACAAACTGTATGTGCTACAAATGTAAAAATTAGTATTTTGAAGTTTTGTGCCGGTTAAAAGTAGCTAAGTCCAGTTTATCATCAGCCGGGCCAAGCCGTTATTTCTTCACACGGGCCAGGCCAAACTTTAAATCAAAGTGGGACGGGCCGAGGTTTTTCACCAAGTATATAGATATTTTAGTGATTTTAGGGTCTTCAGTTTGGCCGGGCCAAACCTGAGGTCAAGGTGGGACGGGCCGAAGTTTTTCATCAAGTATATAGAACTTCTAGGCCTGTAAAAATGGGCCGGGCCTAATTCAGACGGGCTGTGCCGGGCCAGGAGTTTGGGTTTTTAAAACGGGCTGGGCTAATTTGTCAACGGGCCGAGCCGAGACCTAAAAAAATGATCTCTTCTATGGATGCACGGTTCAAACTCTCTAATTTCATGCGAGCGAAGCCGCTACGGGCACTGCTAGTTTATTAATAATTAGAAAATTACATTTTTTATATATTTTTATATAATTAAGTAAATTAAAAAATATTTACCTTACTTAAATTAATTTAAAATATAATTTTTTTTTTATTTTTTTAGTTTATTTTTTTCTTTTCATTTCTTTTGGAATGCATATGAACGATAATTTTGTAAATATATGAATGAATGAATAAATAAAATAAATAATTAATAAACTTATATTAATCCAAAAAATGTATCCAACGTTCATCGTAATTTTAAAACATCCGTCCTTGGGACGGGCAAAACCAATAGTATATATATAATAGCCCATGTCTGTTTGGCGTCTGTGTAAGACGTTTTTGTGTGATGATCTGCTATCTATGGCAAATTAATTTATATATAATACATAATTATATAAATACATTTTTTTTAATATATTTTTATATAATTAAATAACTAAAAAATTATTTACCTTAATTAAATTAATTCAAAATATAAAAAATTATTAATATTTTAATAATAAGCATTTAAGCCAGTTACCTTACGAAGAAAGATTAAAACAATGCGGCTTAACAACTCTAGAGAAAAGGAGAAGTAGGGGTGACTTGATCGAAGCCTACAAGATAATAACAGGAAAAGAGGATTTAACACCAGCAATGTTTTTTGAACAACCACCGATTCAAAGCACTAGGGGACATAGATTCAAGCTTTTTAAAAAACAAGAAAAGACTTTAAAAAAGGCTTTTTTTAGTTCTAGAGTGGTAAATATATGGAATGACTTGGACGATGACACTGTAGCATCTGAGACTACCACATCTTTTAAAGTAGCGCTATCCAGGCATGGATACTGATTTTTATGCAATTATTTATTTTTTAATAGTTTATTTATCTACTAGCAGTGCCCGTAGCGGCTTCGCTCGCATGAAATTAGAGAATTTGAACCGTGCATACATAGTAGAGTACTGCACGGATCAATTTTTTAGGCCTCGGCTCGGCCCGTCGACAACATGGCCCAGCCCGTTTCAAAAACCGAAATTCCTGGCCCGGCACGGCCCGTCGACAACTTGGCCCAGCCCGTTTCAAAAACCGAAATTCCTCGCCCAGCACGGCCCGTCTAATATGGGCCCGGCCCGTTTTTAAAGGCCTAGAAGTTCTATATACTTGTTGAAAAACTTCGGCCCGTCCCACCTTGACTTCAGGTTTAGCCCGGCCCGTCTGAACACCCTAAAATCACTAAAATGTCTATACTTGGTTAAAAATCTCGGCCCGTCCCACCTTGATTTAAGATTTGGGCAGGGCCGTCTAATATGGGCCCGCCCGTTTTTACAGGCCTAGAAGTTCTATATACTTGATGAAAAACTTTGGCCCGTCCCACCTTGATTTCAGGTTTAGCCCGGCCCGTCTGAACACCCTAAAATCACTAAAATGTCTATATACTTGGTTAAAAATCTTGGCCCGTCCCACCTTGATTTAAGGTTTGGGCAGGGCCGTATGAAGACCCTAAAATAAAGGCTTGGCCCGTCCGTCCGGTGATAAACTGAACTCATCTACTTTTAACCGGCACAAAACCTCAAAATACTAATTTTCGCATCTGTAGCACTTACAGTTTTTGAGTAGCAGTTATTTTAAAATCAAATAACCCTTTTTCCACTTTACATTTGAGGTCCTGGAAACCAAATTTTCAAAAAATGGTGAAACACGTATATCATTATTTTTAGAGTAGAAACTAAGTTCTAATTTTACTTTTGTAGCATTTACAGTTTTTGAGTAGCAGTTACTTTAAAAACCAAGTAACCCTATTTTCCACCCCATATTTAAAGTCCTGGAAACCAAATTTTCAAAAAATAGTAAAACACGTATATCATATTTCTGGAGTAGAAACCAAATACTAATTTGTACTCCTGTAGCATCTACAGTTTTCGAGTAGCAGTTATGTTAAAAACCAAATAACCTTATTTTCCACCCCACATTTGAGGTCCTGGAAACCAAATTTTTAAAAAACGGTAAAACACGTATATTTTTATTTTTAGAATAGAAACTAAATACTAATTTTTACATCTGTGGTATTTACAGTTTTTGAGTAGCAGTTACATAAAAAAACAAATAACCATATTTTCCACCCCACATTTGAAGTCCTGGAAACCAAATTTTCAAAAAATGCTAAAACACGTATTTAATTATTTTTAAGGTAGAAACTAAATACTAATTTTTACTCCTGTAGCATTCACAGTTTTTGAGTAGCAGCTACTTTAAAAACCAAATAACCCAATTTTCCAACCCACATTTGAGGTCCGGGAAACCGAATTTTCAAAAAATGGTGAAACACGTATCTTTTTATTTTTCAAAAAGAATCTATATACCAAAATTCAAAATCTCCTCATTTTTGGTTTTCGAGATATACATTGTTTTAGAAAAAAGTTTTTTTTCCAGTTTTTTCCCCTCAGGAGCAACATTTTCAAAAATCCTTTCTTAGCGGATGTTTACGCTATCAAAGTAATATAAGTTCCAAATTTCACGTTCCTAGGATGAGGCGTTTGAGCTCGGCGTTGATTATCAGTCAGTCAGTCAGTCAGTCAGTCAGTCAGTCAGGACATGTTCTTTTATATATATAGATTATTATCATTTATTTTATTCTATTTATTATTATTTTTAATTCGAAGTGGTTGCCTATAGGCGTAAAGTCTTCAAAACCACTATAATAAACGTTATCTTATCTTATCGTAATCTATTTTGTTTTCTTTTCATTTGTTTTGGAATGCATACAAACGATAAAACAAATTTTTCATTGTAATATAATAAATAAATAAATAAGTACATAAATACATAAATAAATAACAAAATAATTAATAAACTTATATTAATCCAAAAAAATGTATGTAAAGTTCATCGTGCAGGGGGAAAAGAAAATGTTCTACATTTTGAATTTCTGCTACCGGCATAGTCCAGTAAAACAGCGACACTGCCTCCTGCTGATGAGAGAATTTCAGTTGAGATGTTTAGGTGATGATAAGAAGAATGTACACAAGAAAGTGACCCGCTGATGATTCTGACTGAACATTCAAATGAGCTTCCTTGAGGCCAAAGTATAGGATTAAACATAGGGTAGATGAAACCAGCCAACTTTAGTTAACATGTAACAAAAATATGATAAAAACTCTTGTGTTTTTAAATATAAATAGTTAGAAAGCATTTATAAATTTTTTTAAATTGATATAAAACATAACAAAATTATGCCTTGCATCGATAAAAGTTATCTCTAAAATTTTGAAATGAGCGTGATTGATTAAATTCATTCTTGTGTTGAATGGTTTCTCGAAAGAGCTGCTATTCGATTGCCTAGAAAATTAAAAGAACATGTTAATAACTTTTTAATGGCATAGAAATTTACACAAATTTCTTCAATAAAGCGAAATAAACTAATCAGTTTGTATCGGAATCATTGCATTTATAATAAAATATAAATTAACAAACAACCTCTTCTGATGCGACTCAGAGATGAGAAAATCCTGAACATAAAATCAGCTGGAACAGTGACAGTACCTTTCGTTTCTTCCAACATTATTTCGTTGCGACTCATAAGCTGAAAATTTGTTGAATTGTTATTGTTCAAACTACTGCGACATTTCTTGTTAACGAAACTAGTAATGTTATTAAAACTAGTACATAAAATAGAAACCATAGGCTATATTTGGGAGGGAGTTGTACATGTAATAAAACCAATCAGTCAAGAAAGTATTGTTAAAAGAAAGAGACATAAAGAGAAAGTAAGATAAATGAAATGGAAACTTCTAAATGAGGGAGTCGTTTGTGAGACTAACCATTGTATCATCATGCATGACTATTACTACTGTCATCATATCAAAACCAGAATTGAAGCCGTCATGGTGGCAGAGCGTTCGCCTGTCGATCGTTAGGTCGGCAGTTCAAACCTCGCCGGCGTCACCAGCGTAACTCCCTTAAGCAAGGAATTCACTCGCATTTGCTAAAGGGGTAGGCGCCTATGGCTGCCTTTGCAAGTACCCTCCCTCTCTCGCCTTGAGCAAGACATGCTAAATCTCTCAACTATTATAATTACCTGAAGAGCCTCATTATAATTAAATGCAGGATATTCATGAATTGGCATCCAAATCTTTACATCATAGTCGATCCCACTGGAGGCTAAAACTAATGAAAAGAAAATAATACAGCCAATTAGGGAAATCATGTTACTGTATTTAGAATTAAATTCGTTTAAAATACCAAAATGCACAACAATGTATTTATAATACCTAGTTAAAACAAACATAGTTTAAAAATGAAGACAAGGGAAGAAGAGGCAAAATAATCTGCCACCTAACCAGGGAGGGTGGGATGAGGTTGGACACAATTGACCACGTGTCCATCTCCTTCCATTAGCATAACAAGTTCTGCAGTAGATCTATCCCATATGAATATGTGGCCACAGTCAGAACCACTCATCACGTACTTGCTGCCCCAGAACGACGCCTCTTTTATCTTTAAAATTACAAACTTAATTTGTTTTTATAAAAAAAATATATATATAGAAAAAATGGTTTAAATAATTTAAGTTCAATGCTTTGTTATCACATTGTTAGAGTGTGCACCAAATCATTGATAACAAGTAATTATAATTTAAAAAAAATTAAAAACATGCTCCAAAAGAAACTAAATATCATGGCGAAACCAAATCGTAAAAATTTGATCTCGGCCAGTAGTTAACAAAGAATGTTAATATTTTCATAATCATTATAACTGCGAACAAGTGAAGGCTAATAAAAGCATGTAAAAGCTAACGAGTGTCCTTGAGTTTCTATGACCTTTGAAACACCTTGTCACTGCAGGTCTAAAACCATCATTACTATCAGCAACAATGGATTCTTCATCGTCCTCATCATCATTTCTACCTGTGCGCATTTTCTCATTCTTGGTTGACTCTTTAAATCGGTTACTAAAGAAAGATTGGAGAGTTTTAGCAGCTTTCTCTCTTATACTCGATGAACCTTCCGACTGTTCTCTGGTAATTTAATCATAATTATTTTAAACGATTTAAAAAATATTATATTAAAACCATAATTATACAAAAAATACTACTAAAAATATGGGCAAACTTTAACTGATGATAGCTTAAATAAAATCTTTGCATGCAGAAGTTATTGGAACATAGGTGGAATTCAATTTCCACTAAGAACAACTTAGTGGATTTAAAATTTGACTTAATACATAAAATAATTCACTAAAAATAAAAATTTGAAGTGAAACATACGCGTTAATATATCTTGTGTATAATTAGGTTAAATAAACTGAGCAAATAATTAAAATAACAAACATATTTATAATTAAATGAAAAAAAGTATATAAGCATAACATAAAATATAATAAAAAATGTGCCTAACATAATTAAATAGAAGGTTCCTAATATAATTAAATGAAATAAAACATAGGTTCCTAACGCAATTGAAGTAAATAAAACATAGCATAACATAATTAAACGAAATAAAACATAGTTGGATTACATAATTACAGTAAATAAAACATTTATAATTAAATGAAATAAAGGATATTTATAATTAAATAAAATAAAAGATATTTATAAATAAGTGAAATAAAACATATGTAAAATTACTCAGTTGTAGAAGAAACAGGAGCAGTAGATATCAAAATGGTTGGCTGTGAAGAACCAGTAGGACTGCACTGTTTTACTTGTTGTAGAGTAGTTGCTGCATGTTGTTGGCCTGTTGTAATTTCTTGTTGTTCCTTTGATGTGCAAGGGTTTTGTCGATCACAAATTGCACTTTGTCGTTGAAATGACGTCGGTAAATGTTGAGATTGGTAAACACACATCTCATTGTCATAAGAAACTTCCATGTAATCTTCAGAGCTTGACGATGCAACTGCCGCAGGAACATTCGATGGTTTGTCATCCGTGGACTGGTCGTCTTTTAAATATGATTTCATTTCTTTACCAAACGAAGGTGGAGTAGATTTTTTTAAAGATCTGTCACAGTCGCCATCCTCGTCATCATCATCACCACCACAGACATTTCTCAAGCGATTTCTGACGGTTAGTTGAATTCTTTTCGCGGGCTCCTCATTGAGCCCAACAACTGAAACAGTGCTGCTATTATTCAATCGTTCAAGTTCATTCCTACTGCTACTCGTGCTGCATATTTCCCTTCCGATTCTCGTAGCCTCGGCCACTTCACGGTCGTTGTTTTCAATTCCAGCTATGCTGCCAGTTGTTTGAGCGTCATTGACAGTAGCATTGCTGTTCCTGGCTTGATGGATCTCTCCATCCTCATCATTGTCATCACCATTTTCACCACCTTCATCTTCATTAGATGGAGAAGGGTTGTCTTCTCTGATGAGGTTTCGCTCTAACCACCGAGTCATGAGATTTGACATTCTTTCCATCACCGAAGTAACTCCTATGTGTATTTAATTAAATTATTAACTTTTAGAGTCATCTTAAAACATCATAAACCACTTCATTTTACTAGTTCACAGAGGAAAGTTAGATTTGAAATGAAACTCAATTGCAACTGCAATAACAAATTGTAAGATTTTAAAATTTTTCCAAACAAATTATTTTGTGACGGTAGTTTTTTTGGACAAACCCGATCCGTGCTCTGGCACAGGACGTTCTCTCTCTGGCCTGGCCTGGGGACCCGTGTCTGACCAGTCACCCCTTAATCGCAACCTTTTGATAGGTAATTGCTTAGAAACCCCAGCTAACAATGGATTTCCATGAAACGTTTTGCTTTTAACCGGCTGATGATCAGATGGAGGAGATGAGGATGACGACGATGACGACTGTGGTGATGTCGGTATCGACGGTGATGACGTTTTGAGAGATACAGGACGAAAAGCCAAACGGGGTTCCGCATCGGCCGTATTAAGGCTCTTTAAAATAAAAACAAAATACAACTTGAGATGTCAACGTCTTGAACCGCAATCCGTCAATTTTTATGTTACCATTGGCGTTTTCACAACTGATTTGAACTTTCTTGCATCATTCTGAAACGAGATGAAGTTTACCCAAGCAATAAAAAAAACATTAAATCACATTTAAACAATTAAAATCAACTGACCTTAAAATCAAAAAGATAAAGATGCTCCGATGAGTAACTGACGAGTAATTCTGTGCCATCATCGCCGTAATGAAGAGATGTTATGCGATGATGAAGATTGTCAAAAAGGGGACAGGAGAACTTATGCAGACAGCTGTCTCGTGTAGATGATGCTGCAGTTGCATCTTGACGTAACATTTATTTCACACAGAGCATTAAATAACATTAACAGTTACATTTTACATGAAAAAAACCTAAAATTTCTGTGAACAATGGAAATTCAAAGTAAAAGTCCTCTATAAGGACACTCTCAAGAGCGACTGGTAAAAGCAACGGACGCTTTTTTCTAAACTGAATTTCTCAAATCTGTGTCCAGCCTATAATAGTAGCTTATCGTCAAGAAAAAGATAGGAATGAGAAGCGAAAAGGGAAGGCGCCTATAAATGGCTGCCTCTGCAAGTACCCTTTCTCGCCTTCGAGCAAGACTTGTCTTGGAAAAGGCGTTGTGAAAGAGAGAGAAGCGAACACTTATACTCTTCCCCGAGGATGTCCGATCTTCAGAACTTTTACTATATTAAATTATCTCTAAACAAACATACAAAACATAAGACGATCAAACGAAAAAAAAAACAAGTTAAACTTAATGGAGAGATGTATCTCCTGTCGTATATGCGAACAGTGCTGTCAGAGCAGCCAGCTGCAAACTCGAATGGTCTCATCGGATGGATGGACATCGACATTGTGGGCCTCGTACAAGTGACCAAGACATCCTTATAGATTATGTTAATAATTAATAATAATAGGATATGATAGAATGACTTTAAAACTAAATTAAAAACAAAATAAAATTAGACAATTGGAGGTAAATTAATTAATGTGTATAATAGAAATTTTTTACCAATCTGTTTGTTATTTTACGTTTTATCAGCAACATATAAGAGAAAATAAACAATGACGGTTAATATAAATTAAATCCAACTTATTATGATAGTACAGAACTAAAAAACAATGTTTTATATACAACTATTTCATGTTTTGGATTAAAAATTAAAATATCTCATTTCAGAAATATATTCCAATTGTCTATATTCCAAGTTTCAGGTAGATTGGATGATGGGAAGTTTCTTAATTTTCACTTCCAAGTATTGTCCAGAAGAAAGCCAGCAAGCAAGACTGGCAGCCAATTTAATATAAGAAATTTATGAAATGTCAACAATCTTTAAGATGGTATCAGAGCCTAAAAAAACGTGCCCCCAGGCCCTGGGTGGTATGCATCCATTTGTAGACTTCAAGGCACTGAAACTTGTACATTTCCACATGTGAGGCCCTTGTAAAGTATTAACACACCTCTTCAAACCACCTTCCTCAACCTAGGCCCAGGCAAAGCTCACATTATTTGAACCGCTGACCCTCTGGTCTGCAGGCAAATGATTTATCTGTTTACCACTAATGCTCCATTACCGCATCAATTACAATTTAAATTAATCTACACTAACTTCTGAACAGTTTTCTTTGTTGCAGCAACTTTTCACTCTGAGATCAAAACATCTGATTGTACAGTCCTCTCCACATGACATGAACACAAATGGGTCATTCTTAATTGTTACCAGCTTTTCATTTTAATAAAAAAAATTATTAAACATATCAAACTGGCAAAATAAAAAAAGTAACTTTAAACAATTATATTCATGAGTATGTACACACACTAACACACACACACACATACACACATACATACATACATACATACATACATACATACATACATACATACATACATACATACATACATACATACATACATACATACAAATATATCTATATAAAATAAAAAATACAACAATAAAAAATAAAACAATACCTCGTAGGCAGAGCCAACGTGACAATTAAAACCATTGGAGACACTTTTGTCTTCTCTATCAAGGTATGTGTGAAAAATATGACCGGCTGCTGATGAGGAAACAACCTGCAAGATATATTAAACAAATAATTAAAAAAATTAGTTGAACAAATCAAACTTGTGAAATAAAATGTAAGCAAATATTAAGCCATAACTATTAATTAATTAATACATGCTAGAGATCTTCCCAATTTAATAATCTTATAAGCAAACTGAGTTCTGAAAAATACAATAAAATATAACCTGCTCATTTTGTGTTTGAGGAAGAAACCTGGCACAAAATATATTTGTGGGGTGTTTGGTTTTATATGTTATGTTTACCTGTTAAATATATGTAAGAAAAATAAATGCAATTGTAAATATTCAAAAGAAAATAAGATACCAACTTACTTTGCCAGTAAATGGGTCAAATACCACCAATCGTAAGTCATCTGACCCAGATAAAATGTAATTTCCTCCATCATCCCAAGCTATTGTATTAACCTTAAGAATGCAGAATAAAAAAGTAAAAACCTCTATATTTCACACAGCAACAAAACAAAAATAACTTACACATCCTTTGTGAACTTTATGACAATCTACAATTTTCAGCCTCTGAATTAAACTGACCTTATCTGTTTGTGTATTTATTTGGTTAATTTGATTATATTATAATGATACCCTATCTCCATCATTATTTAATTAGACTAGACTAGACTGACTAGAGTTCACTAGAGCTTTTCACTGTGAGCAGCACAACACCAAAATACATACCCTTAGTTCTTGCATTGAATTCATAGCTTGAACCCTTTTGGTAGGAAAGTTGTCTCAATTCTGTCAATATATTGTTTTTCATTTTGGTTTTGGCTTTAGGCCAGTTTAGGCATTATAGGCAAGAAATGACAGAAGCATCTATAAACAAAAACATGACTCTTCCATGGTATTACAACTTAGATTAAAACGCTTTTAAAAATAAAAAAACAAATGGGGCTTAGAAAAAAAATTGCCTTTGCGGTTATAATACACCATTTTAGCTTAAAAGTTTAACTTAAGCTTTTGATAATGAATTATCTAAATATAATAAATAAATATATAATAAAAAATTATTAATTTTAATTTGTTTTTATAAAACGTTCAACAGACTACAGATCATAGCTACAGATATTGAACATGTCTTTTATTATATAGTGTCTTTGTTGTTGTTAAAAAACTCTGTGGTTGATTCTTTTTCGTTTGTTTGGGTTAGATGGGACCCCAGTTTGAATTGCACGAAATTCGTTGGCAAGAAAAACAACGTTTCATAAAATTTATTTAAAAATTAGATTTCTGCTACTAGGTCATGTCCTGGCTTTGATTTGTGGCAGTTGTGGCCCAAAGTGTGAAATCAATGAAATGAGATGGGTGGCTGCATACGAAAGAGCACCAGCTCTGTGCAAGAGACCAAGCGGCTGCAAAAGTCCACACACAGCGACAGTACAGGCCAGCCAAGCCCAAGTAGTTCACATCTTTCTAACAAACCTACCTGTTGCACTTCGGGGTCGTTTTCTTCATTTGATGTCGTAAAGTACAACATAACAAGTAATCCACTGCCGCTCCTACCACCTCCAAATCTTAATCCAAATCAAATAGTAAAGTTTTGCCGAGCTCTGTACGATTTTGGCGGTCGGACTGTGACAGATCTTCAGTTTCAAAGGGGTGACATACTTGGGATTACCAATGATGTAGATAACTGCTGGTGGTATGCCAGACACATGAAGTATAATAAAGAAGGCTTTGTTCCATCAAATTATGTTGAAGAAATAATGGGAAATGATTTGTAAGATTTTATATTTTTGTGCACATAGTGCAACAATTAGACAAGTTTTGATGTTAAGAATGTCTTTGCAGATGGTACTTTGGCAACATAAAACGAATAGAAGCTGAAGAAATGTTAATGAAAAATGGAAATGATGTTGGGTCATTTCTTGTGAGAGATAGTGAAAGTCAAGCAAATGATTATTCACTTTCTAGTAAGCTATTCACACACACACATACATATATATATATATATATATATATATATATATATATATATATATATATATATATATATATATATATATATATATAGTACTATTTGTTTAAAATATAAATTTTTTACTGTTCTGTTTTCAGTCAGGGATTTCAGATCAGTGAAACACTACAGGATAAGATATTTAGACGGAGTTGGCTTCTACATAACTCCGAATGCTGTTTTTCCTTCCCTGGCGTCACTCATCGAAAACTACATTATACATCCTACCAGTTTGTGCGCACAACTCATCAGACCTTGCTCTAGGGTCTGTAAATATTCATCTCAATTTTTTTTTTATTGCTAATGAATTATGCATGTTTTCTAAAGTTAAATTTAAAAAATTAAAATTCAAACAAAGCTCTCTTTTTTGTTCTTTTTAATATAATTCATTTTGAGCCTTCATGATGTGAGGCAGAGCTTTATTCTTCGTCCGCTATACAGTTGTTTTGTCTTTCTGAAAACTTCCACCAAACTAGATAGAAATAGAATAGAGCAGGTCTTAAAGTGACATGCATATTTTCTTCTTGGTGTGGTTTGCTGTTTTGAAATTATAATCTAAAGTTAAATATGGTTAATTAATGAAATACTTGAAAATAAGGGAAAAAACTTGAATATTAGTAAAAAAATCTAAGTAGTACTAGTATTATTAGCAATTAATTTTATCTTTGCTATATAGTGTTCATTATTTGAACTCCTAAAATTAACAATTTTAATTAAAAAATTAGCATTAATTTAATTGCTTCCAAAATAAAATACTTAATACTCACCTGCAGATTCATACCAGTACGTGTAGAGACTTTATTGGCTTGACTATTAGACCTAAATACTACACATTAAGCCACTGAATATCTTAACATTTCACCTTCTAGATTGGTAGATTAAAAACAAACTATCGTTGCTAATCTTTTGTCTGTATAATTAGCATATGCTGTTTATATTTTGGCCTATGTGTTGTTTCTGTCTATATGTATGTTTTTTATATGTTTATAAATTTAAAAAGAAAATCGTTTCTGCATTGGTCTACACATCCAAATATTATGGCATGGGCGAAGCCATGTTGATGGCAGTTCACAAACCACATATAATTTTGCATGTCTTTTTTAAAAACACTAATGAAAATTTACACAGTCTTGGAGTGAAAAATTATTTCATCGATCTGCTGGATTATGACTTTAAATGAAAGTAAATCCTCGCTTTGGATTAAGTAATATTATATATTATTAACTATCGCTTAAGTTATGGTGATTCCGTATTAAAATGCTGTTTTTTTGTTTTCATTGAAATAGCTAAGTCAGGTGATAAAATTTTGTTTTTTTGTGTCTACAGCCACCTGAGAGTAATGGAAACGATGGAAACATTTCCAGCTTTCATGACATATGGGAAATTCCAAAGTCATCCATCAGGTTGAGCTGTAAAATTGGTCAGGGTCAGTTTGGTGATGTTTACGAAGGAGTGTGGAATGACTCGGTCAGAGTTGCTGTTAAGACTCTCAAATGTAGTAAGTGTTTATACTTTTTATTTTATTTTAAATGTTTATTGATAAAAAAGATTTTGTTTCTTCGATAACATTGCTGATGGTGAATGGCATGTTTTGGTTTCATCTCTTTCAAATGATTAAAATTCAAGTTTTGAAAATTCAAAATTTTTCTTGTTGCTTAAAGGATTTGTTCATATGTCTGATGGGTATTACTGTTTTGTGTGTGTGTGGGTATAACTGTTTATGCATATGGATGGTTGGTATTACTAGGTAATTTTGAAGCTACAGATGGAGTGGCAGGTTTTTTCGAAAATGTTTTATTTAGATTTCAAAGCAATTAAAATTGCACAATTTTTGTTTCCATGTTAGGAGGAAGTTTAAAAATTATTAAACTAATATAATTGTTAAAAATTCTTTAATCGAGCTCGAAATTTGTACGACAGAACGGGCCGCTTGCAGATAACAATATTATTTATTTTGCAAATCGTGCTGCTGATAGCTACACGTCAAAGCACTGAAGTCGTATAAAATGTAATGACTTAAAAAATTACATTAATGCATATTCATGAGATATTAAATTTTTAATAACTTTCATCCTGATATAAGCATCAGCGAAAGTGGACAGCAGCGATTTCATGGCCGAAGCACAAATAATGAAGAGGCTGAGGCACCAACATCTCATTCAGCTCTACGCCATCTCTACGGAGTCCAAACCTTTTTACATCATCACCGAATTAATGTCCAGAGGAAACTTGCTCACTTATCTACGCAGTTTGTTATCCATTGTTGTTGTTGTTGCTGATGAAAAGTTTTTTAAATGTACAGAAAGTTTTTTGTTTGTTGTTGACACAATAAATTACGAGTTGAATTTAATTTAACCGATAATATCTCGTCGTTCAGCGAATATGACATTTCATGCTTGCATGCGAGCATGTCAATTGAATGATCTCGTGAAAAATTTTGATCATGTGACTTTTTGGCAGCCGAGAGACCTTACCTTCGTCTGTCTGACCTCATCAGTTTCGCCTGTCAGGTCGCCTCAGGTATGGCTTACCTGGAATCTCAGGGTTTCATCCATAGAGATCTTGCTGCTCGAAATATCCTCGTCAATGAGTTCAACGTCGTCAAGGTTGCCGACTTTGGGTTGGCCCGGGTTGTCAAGGTGGGGCTTTTATCGCCATCATTTTTGCGATCATTTTTTTTTTATGAAATGAATCTATCGATGTAAATAGTTTTTTGATTAATTGAAGCTGTTACAATGTTGACATTTTCACACCTGTATGTCACGATGCCACTATTAAAACTTGAACTGCCAGTCAATCTGCATTGTTAGATTAATCTTTCTATTCGCTGCTGATTGCACTAAAAATACAACATAGCATGATTATTGGAAATTTGATGAGCAACTCAATTGATTTTTACATATCAGGGTAGTGACTACGAAGCAAAGGCGGGTGCCAGATTCCCGATCAAGTGGACCGCCCCGGAGGCCGTCAAATTCAATCGGTTTTCTATTGAATCGGATGTCTGGTCGTTTGGTGTCCTGCTCATGGAAATCATCACTTTCGGAGAAGAACCTTATAAAGGTGAGACTGCTTGTGTTTGTTCCCCAGTAAATGTCAATGTTTTTGGTTGTAGTTAAATTATCTTCAATTCAATTGATTTATATAAATAATTATTTGTTTGTTAACAAATTATTTATAATTTTTGTCTAATAACTGGCCAATTGCTATTATTCATTGTTATCAGTTTGAATCCATTTTTGTTCTACGCTTCTTGATAAGTTGGATGGTTCAGTTATGTCGAAATTCTACAAAAGGTCTCAAAGTAAAATCTAACTTTTTTATTCAAAGGAATGGTGAATGCTCAGGTTCTGGAATTTTTAAGCAAGGGTTACAGAATGGCCAAACCGCTTAGCTGTCCCGACCCACTCTACGAAATCATGACAGCGTGTTGGAGCGATGATCAGTCACTGAGGCCTTCGTTCGGTTGTCTGGAAATTGTGCTTTCAGAATTTGCTGAACAGCTGGCATGATTGATACTTCTTCCTCTTGAAAGTCTTATAATATATTCTGTTGTTTTATTGTATCAAATAGTAGGTATTTTTTTATATAATACATTGATAATGTCAGCCATTTTAAAATAGAAATTGTTCTTCTGGTTGTTATGATTTGTCCAATGATGGTGTTTTTGTTGATACATGATTCATTTGTTCAATTTTCTTGTGACGTTGTGAGTGCCTCTTATGAATTATTTATTAAATATTAAGTGCCTTCGCGTATTCGCATGTCAGTCAGATCTGTTTTCATAGCGTATTTCGGCTAAAAGGTAACGTGCATTTGCACATTTGCATTCTATGTCACAAGCATGTAGCTGCAATTTCAGAAGTCAAGATCGACTTCTTATATAAATCAATTTGTATTATTTCAATTTCTTACTTCACTTTCAATTATGAAATTATGCATTGATAATTTTGTATCAATACGAACAACTGCCATCTAGGTTTTTCATAAACAGTGTGCCTTGCTCTATTTTGCATCTTTTTGAGAACAGTTTTTCTTTTTTTTTTTAGTTTTTGTATTGAGTCATATTGCGTCAATGTTTTATGTTTTGGTACGGTTGCTATGCCAACGTCAATTATACAAGTATTCTATACTGAGAGGACCAACAGTATTCCAGCTTTTGGCGAATCGTTAATGATGCTTATCTAACTATTTGCAATGGGGTCTGGTTTTTCCTTTACTCTATTAATGTTATATATATATATATATATATATATATATACCTTTTGGACAGTTTTTTTTTCGTGAATTTTATATATCTTGGGACAGTTTTCGTTAAAGCGATTCAATGAGTTGTTCAGTGTTGAAAGTCAAATTTATTTTATTTAATGGCATCGTATCTTTTCATTACTTAAATTTGCTTTGTATTTTTATTTGAATGTCTTGACTTAAGAAGATAGCGATGTATTTTTGTTACGATTATATTTCAATTTTGTGTTGATCGGGTCAAGAATTTTGTGACCTGGTTGTTTATTTTCCAGCATTTTTAGTTATTTCATGCAATTTACTGGTTTTGTTGGTGATGTGGCTATCCACATCGATTTGGACATCATATTATCATGCTTTATCAACTTTCCAGCCACTTTGCTTGTTCAGAAGTTAGAACTTTCAGTAGACGAAGGCCTTGTGGAGAATATTTGCAACAGTAGTGTACTGTGCAAATAGAAGTTTAATTTTAAAAAAGTTTACAAAGTTTTTGATGTCCCAACAGAAAATAATTTTATGTATTCTTTAACTTTATACATTTTTGATAAAGCAAGCATTGATGATTTTTCATTTTGTGTTGCATTTACCGTCGCCACAGTTGCCACAATATGCTGTTTCACTGTAGTATGCTAGTTCACCTCAGATCATATTTTGGTTCCAGAAAGGTAAAGCATAACTCCTTTTAAAAAAGTATGACTTCGCTTGGATTTACATTAAATACACAATAATACACAAACGATATGCATATCTTGTATTGAACAAGTACAGGAAAAAACGAGTTTTTCAACACACTTTTATTTCAAAAACACTCAATTTATAAATGCGAAAGATATTCAGATAGAGTTTTTGTTTTTTTTTTCAATTGGATCATGTATTGTCATCCAATATAAAGCTATGTTGAAAGTTTCAGCTTCATAGCTAGTCAAAAATTTGGTTAAATTTTACTTGCAAGATTTGCTTACAGAGAAACCCACAAACAGAGAATAGAAGTTGAATAAAAGTATGTTATATTAAAAAACAAGTTTGTGAAAATAAAACTAGCTGCGCAAGCTCTATCCCTTAGTCTTTAAGCTCCACCCATCAGGTAAAATGCAAAAAAAGGAAATATAAGTTACGCTTTCCGAGGCGGGGATCAACAAAAATTTTTTACCAGGGTGACCAGTGCAAAATCTATTAAACTTTTATTTCCTTCAAATTTGCTACTCCCAAAACCTTTTTGGCTTTTTTCAAAATAATTTTATTCAATGTAGAAAATAATTTTTACTTTTTTAATTAATTGCAATTACGCTTAAAATTAAGATATGCTCAGTTCTGGTATCAACAGCAACTAAATAGTTACTTAATTAAAGATTTATTGTCTATGCCTTGTGTTGTGTTTTTTAATATCGCTTTGCACTCATCTCTATACACGTTTTTGCGTCTCGGATCGGCCTCAAGACATCGTTAGCAAACAGAGACTAAAGGCATGGGTCGTAAAAGAGATTTAGAAAAGCCAAAAAAGGGCCCTGGTAAAAAAGCAAAAAAACAACCTCCTCCGGTATCAATTGGTCGGTTGATTTGTTGGATATTCTATCCTATTATCCTATTCATTTATTTATTACTTATTCAATTAGTTATTAGTGTATTGTGTATTGTATTCATTTTTTACTATTTTTGTTCATTTTATTCAATCAAAATAGCTTTTTTTGAGCCAATTGATTTGTCAATATCGTTTTATAAGTAACTGAGTAAAACATTATTATGCATAGGGAATTGAAATTTTTGAATGTTGTAACTATACAGTTTCTAATTCTACGAATAATAGGAATATCAAAATACTTGAAGTATGCCTTCATTTAAAGATACATGATCTCAAAGAACCACTTACTTTGAAGGAGCATGACATGAAAATAGGGCTTTTTATAGACTTAATCAAAAGCAATGTTTTTTTACAAGTTCAATGATGTAACCATTTATAAAATTGACCCAGTAAATCCAGAGATACGCATATTCTTGTAAACCCACTTTAACAGTCAATTTTGTTACATGGCCAATTTATAGGCTAGAGATACGTTTACATGATTTGCCTGCACCTCTCAGCTGTGAAACTCCTTTTATTGAAGTTTAACAAATTTTTTAATAAAAAATTATAATTATCTATGTTTTAAAATAAAAACAAATTAAATTAATGTCTATAGACAAAAAATGAAGCATTTCAGACATGATGTATTAACCATTTAGTAGATGAACTCAAAACTTTTAGATTTACGCAATTTTTAAAAATATATTTCTGTACTGGAGCACTGCACTGGCCCCCGTGATTTTTAGAGTTTTCAAATGGACTTGGTTGAGATTTTTTTCAAAGTAGAGTTATTTTAAGCATGCAAAAAATCGGCCCGTGCAAAACTTTCTGTATATTCGAGAGCAACTTATTGGTTAAAGTTAAATACGTGAATATTTTTGCTTGCATCATTTGTGCGACTACCTAATTTAAGTCAAGTTAATTTTTGAAAGCTTGTTAACCAGTTTTGTATGTTTTTGCATACTTTATGAATGCACATTGAATCTTTGAAACGATAACATTATCTCACAATTTTTTATTATTCAGTATGTATATAATTACAGAAATTTTTTGATTTTTTAGATGCCTTGAATAAACCTAAGAAGAAATTTCCAAAAAAGAGACAAATTAATAAAACTGGTTTGTTTTCTTATAGCATTTACTTGATAGTATTAATTAATATTATTATTATTAAATAAACTATAAATGTGATAAATATTATTCTAGATTATATTTTTCAAAACTAATATGAAAACAATTTATTTAGAAAAGAATGTAGAACCCTCTAAAAAGAAAGCTAAATTGCAGCTTCCTGAAGATGGTGAGAATACGATTATAGTCATTTAAAGAAATAATCTTGTAAAGCTTCCTCATGACATAGCTGAAATAATAATGAATAGATTGCTCTAATTAACTAAACTCTGTTTTTTTTTACAGATAGCGATTCTGACTTGCAGGATGAATTTGAGGTTTGTTCAAAGTCATACACAATCTATTGATAGTGCATCGCAAAATTTCTTCAAAAACATCTCAAAGTGTTATCAACTATTTTTTATTACAGCAATAAGGTTGAATATTTTGCAATAACTAATTTTCATATGGCCATGTATCCCTGTTGAGGTTCAAAACATGTCTACAGCTTGTATTTTTGAAATATTTGGGCACAGAAGTAATGTTACGAAGCTTTCTAATTAGTGGATGAAAAATTCCGACCGCATGAGCAATTTCACAATGTCTATAATCATTTGAAATATTTATTGACAGTGAATAGCTTACAGGTTTTGGCATGCACTGTCATGGCACAGACCTTCAATTAATGATTTCAGTCTGCTATTTGTTCACAAATGTTAAAAAAGTTTGCTTATTTACATTATTTAATTTAGATAAACAGTGAAGAAGAAATGGAAGTTGAAAACAAAGTAGATGAAAAGAAAAAGATGGTTCTTTTCGATGATGATGATGATGATGCTGGATCAGATCTAAATGAGGAGGGTGATGCAGATGAATTTGTTGGTGACTTTGACAGTGATGATGAAGATGACAACGAAGAAGACAAAGATGTAATTATTTGACAATTTTAATATATAAATAGTTTTCATTTAATAAATTAAACGTTACATTTCCATAATGTAATATTAATAATAATTTCTTGAATAATTTACTGAATTATAATTCAATTTTAAATAAATTCATATTTTTAAATAGTTCTCATAATTTTTCAAATGATGACAATTTATTAAATAATTTACAAAATTAATTACATCCAGTTGCTCCCAATTGAAAAGAAATCAAAAAAGTTATTAGAAAAACAGCAAAAGAATAAGTATGTGTTGCTCTGCATAGCTGTAGTTATCATTTTTATTACCAATGCATTATCATATTACTACATCTTACAATTATGTAGGAAACTCGCAGAAGAGGATCTTAAAACTAACATCACCGCTTCCACGGATTCCGACAAGATACTTCTTTCCGGCGGTGACGAATTGATAAGCAAAGAAGCCACCAGTTTGATTGCAGTCAAGGATAGAATCTCCAACATTTTGCACATTCTGGCCGACTTCAGAAACAGAAGAGAAGAGAATAGGAAAAGAAAAGATTACATCGAACAACTCAAAAAGGACTTGTGCTTTTGTTACGGCTACAACGATTTCCTTTTAACAAAATTCTTTGAACTCTTCCCGTCTGAAATCGTTGAGTATCTCGAGGCAGCCGATTGCCCCAGACCTGAAACCATCAGGACGAATACTCTCAAAACCAGAAGGAAGGATCTTGCTAAGGTACTATTTATGTGTGTTTTTATTATTAAAAGTAAATTGGTTAATTTATTAAAAATTTATAATTTATTTAAGAATGACATTTCTTGTGACTGAATATCAAACTGATAAACATTCCAGGCTTTGATTGGTAGAGGAGTAAATGTCGATCAAGTAAGCTGGTCAAAGGTTGGTTTAATCGTGTCGGACATCAAGAGAGTGAAGGATCAGCACGTCACAATCGGTATTAATTTTTCTTATGAAAAATTATCTATGTTATTAATTATTGCTTTTATGGCTCAACCTTTACGCTTGGTAGTTTGACTTGTTTTTAATGAATGCATGCAACGTTTCGTCCGCAGGAGCCACTCCCGAGTATCTGGCAGGTCACTACATGCTTCAGGGCGCATCCAGTTTTCTTCCTTGCATGTCTCTCGCTCCGCAGGAAAACGAAATAATCCTCGATATGGCTGCCGCACCCGGTGGAAAATCCACTTATATAGGTCAGTTCATTCCAATAATAAATTTATTCATATAGGTGAGTTCATTTTACGAGCAATTCATTGATAGAGACCACTGATATAGGTCAGTTCATTTTAAAATTTATAGAGTAAAATGTATTATTTACTCAGTAAAATTAATTAATAATTATTAATATTATGTTGATGATGTATATACAAAACTCTATCTCTTGCTGTTAGTTGTTAACTATCCCTTTCCAATAGTGCTAACTAACATTAATGTTATGTTGATAGCTCAACTGATGAAGAATACAGGAACCTTGGTAGTTAACGATGCAAACCAGGATAGAGTTAAAGCCGTAGTTGGTAACTTGCACAGGATGGGAGTCATTAATTCAGTCGTTACCAATGTCGATGGAAGGAAACTGCCCAAGGTTAATTTTAATAGACTTAATTTGCACTTAAAATATTTATCTTTATAAAAAATATAAATATTTATGTCTTTCATGTTTTCTCTACAGATAATTCAAAGCTTTGACAGAGTTCTTCTGGATGCTCCGTGTACAGGTACTGGAGTTGTTTCTAAGCACCAGAGTGTCAAAGTTTCAAAGGTGAATATTTCAAACAATAAAATTAATATTTTGTTTTTGTTACTACTGATTCTAATGCTTATATTGATCTAGAATTTCGCATAAAAACTGCTTAAGTTATAAATGTTTGAATTATTATTATTATTCAAGGATGAAAAAGACGTTCAGAAATGCAGTCATCTTCAAAGGGAGCTTCTTCTCGCAGCTATTGACTGTTGCAATGCGAAATCGAAAACTGGCGGCTACATCATCTATTCCACTTGTTCCGTTCTTGTGAGTACATGCTGGTAGCTAAGATTCGAATGTTCCAAAGATGTATGTTATTTCAAGATAAGTATTCCCATATAAATCTGAAACTGTGTACTCTCTTTCACCCAGGTTGAAGAAAACGAAGCAGTTATAAACTTTGCATTGAGGAAAAGACATGTGAAGGTCGTCGAGACGGGTCTCTCGTTTGGTGTCGACGGATACGTCAAGTGAGATTTTGTTTGTTTATGTCTTTATTACCACCATTCAAAAAAAAATGTCAACAACACATTTAACAATTTACATTAGCTGTTTTAAAAAAAAGAAAAACATCAAGTTATTTCAATTGTCGACATTTAAAATTTAATTTTGACAGCTTTAAAGGAAATCATTTTCATCCGACTCTCAAAAAGAGCAAGAGGTTCTATCCGCACACTCACAACTTAGACGGATTTTTTGTTTGTAAATTGAAAAAGTTTTCAAACAAATTACCAGGTATGTTGCTATAGTATGCGTAACAGATTTTTACAGTTCGTTGCTGCAATTTACAAAATATTTTATTTACAGAAACAAAATCAGATGATGATGATGATGAAGGTAAAAGTGATGATGATGATCAGATGGAAGTAGAAAATAAAAATGATGAGGAAAAGAAGGATGGCAATGAAGAAGATGATAGTCAGATGGAAGATGATGATGATGAAGACGAAGATGATGAAGATGACGACGACGAATGAGACATTTTTAGATGAATACTTGACTGCATTGTTTATCAATTAATAAAATAATGACGATGGATAACTTGCGTGTTGCCACGGCTGATGAAATAAATGACTGAAAAATAACATGAATAAGAAATACAAATTTAAATAATTAAAAGATTTTTTCAAATTAGAGGAACAATAAGTACATTGAATTTAAAGGTTTTAGCATAGGTAATTATGCTTGGTAAGAATTGTAGCCATAAAAAGAAGAGAAGTATACAATCAGCTGTGAGAAAGCTGATGTGAACAGCTGAAGGAGATCAGATAATGAGATTTTATCTTTGGGTTCTTTAAGCTGCATAATTATAGCCTGATGCTTTTTCAATTAATGACATTTCAGTACGATCTTAACTATCTTTTAGTTCTTCAAGCTGTATAATTAGAACCTAATGCTTTCTGAATCAACGGTGAATCAGTACGATCACTAAATGTTCTACTGTTATTCAGACGTGAGTCAATCGAAATTATGGAGAAACTTTTCGGTTCGGTCATCGGCAGCTTTTTTCGTTTTCTTCTTTTCGAAGGGAGATATCTGTCACTGGTGACTGAAGATCGGTTGGCATTTTGATCAAACTGATGTTTATTCGACTCCACACTGCGGGTCTGATCAGAAGTTTTGTCGGGACTGGAGATGTTTAGCGATGGATGTTGTGATTCTTCGATTATCACTTTTGTTTCAGAAAGATTGTGTTTGTGTACTGATCTAAACCTGTCCACGTGTTCTTCCATATTTTTATTCTCCATGATATCATTTCTTTTTATGATTGATGATCTTCCAGTTTTTTCTGTGTGACTGTAACTATTTTGCCCTCTGTTTCCTGATCTATTAAAACTTGCAAGTTGCTTAGAGTACAACTGGTTTTCTGAAGCTGTCTCTGTATGGTTGTCTTTGCTATCATCAAGTCCTGATAATGATTCTTGGTGAACTGGTTTTTCAACATACTGTGGGGTGGGGATATTGTAAAAACTATTAATTCTCCACTTTTTATCAATTGCATCTGTTTGGACATCTGCTATTGGTAACAACGTTCTGTAACTGTTTCTACTTGTGGCATCTGCGGACAAACCTATGGCTCTGCTGAAGTAGGATTGGGTTGTGATATGAGTAGTAATTGGGGTAACGTAATGGAATTTTCGGTTTAGACCAGGCATACTATCACCATTTTGTTCTCTCGCTTTGTCTTCTTTACGAGGGGGATTCAATCTGACAGTGCTGTTGGTTGCATTTCTTACTCTATATTTTTGCTTTTTATATGAATCTATATCTTTCCTGTCTACATCTTTGTCTTGAGTGTCAATGTGTTTTAGCTTTGGAGATACATTTAAACTAGTAAAATTTCTATAACCAATTCTTCTAAAGAATTTTGTAGTCATCTGAATAGGTGGAGGTGAAACAAAAAATTGGTCGGACGAGGTTTTTGTTGGAAGTTTCGGACTTATTCGATAATTTGTGGCTCTGGGACTTTTCCTGATGTTATTAGTAATGTTGACTAAAACTTCTGACCAAGCAGATTTAATTGCAGCTCGAACTTTTTCATTGTGTTTCTTCATTCTGTTGCTAATCTCATTTAAATCCACATTAGCCATTTTTTCTACGAGATCATCTATGGAATCAAAGTAGACTAAATGTGGCCACTGGTAAAAGTCTGCAAACTTTAACCAATATCTAAAAATATAAACACAAAGCTCAAGTAAATAGTGTATAATTTTTCTAAGAGTAATTTTATAAATAAACTTGTATATAATTAGCATAATGATAATAACCTGATTGCATCTTCATCTACATCATTGTTTGGATCAGGAACTTGGGGAAACATCCCCTTGATATTGGAAGATTCAGATCTTTTCATCATGTATCCACTCCAAGTTCTTTGCCTCACTACTTGGTACTTCAAGTGCCACTGAGTTAACAAGTTGAGGCTTGGGAAGAATAGTGGGATATTCATCCTATACTGCAAATATCATTTAAAGAAATAAAGGACAGTTCATAAAAGAGGGGGCTGGGCCATATCTACAAGCTGTCTAATTTATTCTCTTTATTTTTTTTATCGGGAACGGAAAAGCTACCGAGAACGAAAGAGCGAGTGGAAAAGGGAAAGTGACCGGGAGTGGAAAACGATCGGGAAATCTACCGAAAGCGACTGGGAATGGGAGACAAGCGGGAATGTGAAAGCGACCGGGAGCGTATGACAAGCGGGGAAGGAAACGGGAATGAGAGAGAAAAACAATTTAAAGAAAGCATTTAAAAGTTCTAAAGTTATATATTAGACAGTTTTCAATTACCATGGATGAAGTTTATTATCATCTGGTTAAGCTATTTATTAAAAAAATATTTGTAGAAGTGTTATTAAAATTTTGGAAAAGTGGATCTGACTATCCCCAGAGTCATCAGCTTTTCTGAGAGCAAAAATTAAGAAGGTTTCGATAGTTAGATTTTTTTGAAAAATTGGTGGTCCCTCAGATCAAGTTGCCCCTCCCCCAAGGTTTTGCTGAAATGACGTCCCTGAACGATGATCTCAAATGCACGAGCACTTCCTGGTGCTGCTGTCAAAAGTGGATTCCTAATGCACTTATGTTTATCTTTCAACATTTGCCAAACTGTACATGTTTGTTGGAGCAAGAAGACAAAAAATAAAACAAATAAATGAGATGGGAAAAGATGGAGTTTTAAAAAAAACACATTACAGTAAACAAAATTATCTTTTGTACGTTGACCAGAAATTACTAATTACTAACACTTCCTGCTACAGAGGATTTATAAAATGATCTAATTATATACAAAATTAGTCATTATATACAAAATAATTATATAATTATATACAAAAGTAGAATTCTTAATTTGTCATATGAAAAAAAATCTACAAAATTAGTCATTATATACAAAATAATTATATAATTATATACAAAAGTAGAATTTTTAATTTTTCATATGAAAAAAAATAGAAGTATATTTACTTGTTCAGTGAGACTGATCATGGATACTTGATATGGCACATAGATAATGCCCTTGTGTGAGGCCAGATCGCTGTATAAATATTGCGGGTACATTTCTCTGAGTGGAAAGATTGTCAGATCCACATCCTTCTGCATAATTGCATTGTCAAATTCAGCAAAGAAAATGTCATAAAGCTCAGTGCTGTGGATTGGGGTCACCAAAAATTGTTTTCTTGTAGGAGTGTAAGTCTCGGTCAAGTACGCACAGTAGTTTGGAATGAGTTTCGGTTTAAGGCCTGTGAAGTACTCTATATATTTTGCATCATACAAATTATTGGCCGCAAGAACACTTGATCTGAAAAATATTTAAATAAATATTAAACTTTAATTACTAAAATTGTGCAAGTTAGGTGCAAAAAATTTGGCACTAACTCATCTCTGTCAATTTCCCTCAGCATTCTATTCAAATTTTCCCACTGATCTGGCTCAGACCTGGCCTGCTCATATCTGATACTTGCCCACACTATCATACTTTTGTGAAAAGGTCTGAATGCCTCGCACATTGACACAGGCAGAGTACACACAAATGCAGAAACAGAAGCCATCTGAAGATCTGTTTTGTAAGCTTCATAGAACTTCTTAATTATCTCTTCCCCCAAAGCCATACCATTGTCACTATTGATGACCCTACATAAAAGAAAACTATGAACAAGGTTCTTGAATTGATTAAATATGAGACATCTTAAAGCATCACTAACTTCAAATTTTTGGCACAGGTACCTATTTTTGCACAGTGAAAAGACAAGCTATTGTCAATGACCTTAATGCCGATTGGTTGAAGCAAGCTCTTAATGTCCATCATAGGAGTCATATGGTAATCCTGGGACCAGAATACCGGTCTCAACTTGACAACTGACTGCACAGCGCTTTCATAGAAGCCTGTATTTTTTAGAACCACACATGGGTGATCGTCTGAGCTGCTGGTGTCTTCATCCAGCCAATCATCGTTCTCCTCATCTTGTAATGGCTGGTCATTTGAATCAAACTTTCTTCCCACAAACTCGTTGCCAGATCTCAAAGCTGGATAAAAATGACTGCTAGGCCACTTGTAACAGGAGACACTGTCATGACAAAAAGTGCTGTTCTTCAAAATAGGCCAAAGTTTGATCGTCAAAAATTGTTCTTCGGTGTATGCCTGCGATGTTAAGATGCTTTCAATAGATGTTCTTAATTGCGATTTAATTAGCCTAGGTATACCACCAATCATTCCAGGTGATAGGGGAAGAACGCTATGTTTAACATGGTCTCTGATGCAATAAACTGCATCGGAATTTGATGAAATAATCCAGTCGTCGAGGGCTGCTAATTCTCTCTGACTCGGCCTTGTGTTTGTGTCTCTGACGATGAATCTATTGACTTTGACATCGTCTGCTATTAAATATCTCCACAGTTTAGGCGGTAAGAGCGAAAGTTTTGTGCCAGCGATGTTCACCACTTCTACGTCAAAGTTTTCTAATTTTCTGACCAAGATCTTGAGGACTTTGGATGATGATTCATTCATAGATACATACACTCTCAACCTCCATTTCGGAAATATAACAGGCAACAACTGGGCATACCTGAGGCACCCGTAAATCAGCCCCACGTCACTGCCATATAGAGATGTTGAAACCACTCCAACAGCATCCTTTTCCCACTCTCCTTTGATTTTTCCATCAACAATTCTTTTGATATACCTCGTGATAATGTTTTTTCCAATGTCACTTTCTACTTTAACCTTGCCAGCTTTTTCATAGTGAGCCACATATCTTTGTCCTTTTTCCATCGTATGTTTAACCCTCGTTCCCGGCACTTTTCTACATCTTTCTGGCCAGTAGACATTTGTTATCCAGTCATCGGCAAACCAATCGGTAAAAACTCTTGGATAATAAAATCCAAAAATATCAATGTGAGTCCTATGAACAAAGTCGTGGGTCAAAATGACGACATTTCCTTCTTTGAACCAAGGTCCGACAACTCCAACATTTGGAGGATTGAATCTTCTTAATTCATCAATGAACTTTTCCGTCCATCCCGTGGTTTCCATAACAGTATCATCATTAACTCTGTAATAATAGTCCATATTATCCATGTACGCAGCCATCATGGCATCGTTCTGAGCCCAGGCAGGATTCCCTGAATGATGACATTCTACTAGATGGAGTGTCGTGTTTATTTTCTTTTGGCAAAATTTGGACAACTGTTCATGGAACGTCCGTTTGAACTCGTAGTGAGCATTGTCGGATATAAAGAACGGGTCGGTGTGATCGTGAGCAACGTAAAAGTGGTAATTAAAACCTCTAGTTGCGGTGGTGCAAAATGATGATAAAAGACCTCTGAAGAAGGGTAAATGAAATTCTAAAATTTCGCTAGTCAAACCGACTTCGTTCCGAGTTGTGAGAGCACAACCAATTGCTATACTTCTTTCTGGATAGTCTGAATCTGTAAAGAGGGGACTAATTTGATTATCAAAATCTTGAACATTGAGAAATGTGTTAGGATCGTTCTCTACGACGGGAAAAATCTTCTGGTTTCTTCCAATAAACTCAGGTGCACCTAAGTCACTTTCATGAAGTACAAAACCAATCTCCTCATCGTGTTTATGTTGTTTGTGATTGGAATCACTGAGACCAGATTTGAATTGGCTAGAATGAACATACAACTCATCCCTATGATGAATCTCTTCATTCAGCTCTGGAATAAATAACGCTTCATGTAAAATAGCAAAGGTGCTGCTCCCTCCTAAACGATTATTCAAAAGGTATAAGAACAGAAATGAAATTGCAACAAGGGCTAAGAAAAACCATTTTCTGTAGTTGTATAAAACCAATAAATCGTGCAATTTCATTATTTTCTTTTGAACATCATAAAGCATTTTTTTATCAGTACATTTTTTCTGAAGCTTTAGTTAGTTAGTCCACTTGATCAGTCATGAAGTTTTGATCACTTAACTTGGTGGTGAATTTGAAATGAAAATCCGTGTTTTTTTACCTTACAAATATAGCAAAACAAACTGGTTAACTGTGCATAATAGTGTGTTTTGTACACTAAGATGCGATGAGTTCAAAAATCACCACATACTAGTTTACTATTATATATCAAGAACAAGAGCTAAAAGACGCATTGTCAACTTTATTATTAACACGAGAACGGGCGCTTTTGCCTCAATATACAAGAGTGAAGAGCTAAGCAGTAACAGGTGTATTTTTCATAAAAAACGCTTTAATTGTATTAATGGGTATAAATTAATTAATTTTCAAGATAATATAAACTACAGCCTATTTGTTAAAAAATTAAAAACTATAGCTTCAAAATTTGTTTAATTTTTTTATTTAAATAAAATTAGATCAACAACGCACGGGAAATCAGATTTATGATTTAAATCAACTTTCGATTTTGTGTATAGTATTTATTTACCAGCATATTTCTGCTTTGACTCGATTACGATTTTCGTTTTTGTCAACGCGCCAATTTTATACGATCAATTTGAGAAGGTTGGTTATTAGTATTTAATTTTATTGTCATTTTTAATAAAATCTCGATATCATTGACTCGCTTTAATTCTGGATTTTAGATTCCCAGAAATTCTATTCGTATGTATGGCTCCTCCAGCGCCACCTCATAAAATTGCATGGCAGTGGGCTGAATTTACAAAGCCTGACGAAGTTCAGCTTAACCACATCGTGAATGCTTACAGGATAAATTTGAATTCTTGTAATAGCTGCAGGTGCGTTTTTCATTTTTTTCCTCCAACTACTGATGATATTGGTAATTTACCATACCATAAATAAAATAAATCAGAGATGGCTGGTGTTTTGGTAACGATTTTTACGCGTGTGAAGTTAGCGATATTGCTGGCTGTGCAAATAAAATAAAAATTTTTCAGTCCAATGGGACTGTGCTATAAATTGTTGGGTTTTTAAGAATGGAGTGTAATGCTTAAATTGGATTTTCCTCTGTTCCATAAATAATAATAGATTTGTAATTACATTATAAAAAATGTGTCTCAGAAATTCTCGTTGCAGCAGTTTGAAAAAAGTAATGCTCCATTAAGGAAGAGCTTACATTTATTTCCTTCAATTTTTATTGGAAAATCATCTTTTTGGCTTATAATTTTTTTTATTTGTTGAACCGAAGAAAAACTAATAGTACTATTAGATTGCATTCTTAATCCAACGATATATAGCACAATCCCGTTAGACTAAACAAATATTTTTATTTTATTTGTAAGTATAGCCTAATATTGCTAACTTCACATGCATTTGTTTTTTTAGTTTTTCTAAGGTAAGGGAAGTTAGCCATGGATCTATTTTATTTATTAAAAACAAAAAAAGTGTATGGAGGAATTAATTTTTATATCAATTTTGAAATTCTCGGAAAAATTCCTATGTAATTCCAAGTCCCTACCATATCATTTTTCTTTTCTCATATCTGAACTGCTTGCTTAGTAATAATAAAACCTTTTTATTCTGAATTCATCTTTTTTTTTTAAATTACAAAAGTGTATGGAGGAATTAATTTTCATGGCTAACTTGCTTGTGCTAACTTACTGCACCTGTTTTATTATGGTACAAAATATCACTTAAATTTTGTTTGTTGTTATTGTTTTTAGATCTTCTACATAGCTTATAGAAATAGAAACTAGATTATTATACTGATATTATTAATCATGCCAAAATAGGCCCATAAACAATTTACAATGTGTTTTATATTTTATAATTTATTTTATAATTTATAATTTATTTTATATTTTATAATTTATTTTATATTTTATAATTTATTTTATATTTTATAATTATAATTTGTTTTATATTTTGTAATTATAATTTATTTTATATTTTATAATTATAATGTGTTTTATATTTTACAATTTAGAAGAAATGTCAAGGGCAATCCGAACTGCTTAAGTGGTTTAGGAGAAAAAATTTGGTTGAATGATTCATCTTTAGTTTGTGAAAGTGAATTGCTCAGAGAAAAGGTTAGGTTCAGATTTCAGCCGAATTATGGCACATCTGTTGATATATTTGTCAATAATTGCAATAGTTCTTATTTTAGTAGATAAAATAATGTTTTGGCAAATTTGTTTATTACTCATTTTTTACAATATTGTTTTGTTTTGCTAAATATTTTTAGATCAAACAAACAATTCTTGCCATTTTGTAGACACCCAATAATTAAATAATACAAAGAGAATCAAATTTTTTGTAATTGATCGTGATGGATATTGATCTGCAGCCGCAATGTAGATTTTTGTCTGTTTGTCATTTAGGATTTCAAAATTTTAAATGTATTTACGATGCTCGTTGTTGTTATGTTATGACTGTTGGTAGGGTTGGCCGATTTCTATTTTTTTTTAATTTTAAATATTAGTTAAATTTACTGAAATGATGTTTAACCTCTGTGTGAATAAATATACTGGAAAATAAACTCTTGCGATGAAATTAAAATCACGATTATTATTCTCTCCAGGATTCATATGTTGGATTGAAGAACCTCGGAGCCACCTGTTATGCAAATGCATTCTTGCAGGTTTTATTATTTTTCTTTTTTGCTTGATTTTGTTTACCTTTATGTATGTGTGTGTGTGCGTGCTTGTGTGTATGCTTGTGAGGCACAAATCTTGTTATCTATATTTATCCCACTTTCTGATCAGTTAGTTCTCTGAAATTTTGCACAGAGTTGCATTTTAGGTGACAAAAGAATAATCTTAAATTGAAATTTTTTATATATAGATAAATTGATATTTTTTTCAATAAACATTTTTTTTCAAAAAGTAACGGATGTAAAAATTATTTCGGGTTTCCCACGTACTTCACTTGAGCATCGGAGTAGAAAATGTGTATGAAGGCTAACAACTGAACAATATAAAAACAAAGTTTTTAAACCTAATGAGTTTTTTTGTTTACAAAATCGATGATAAAATTTAATTGGACTGTGTCTACATGGCATTTGTAATTGAGGTCTATAAAGAAGCTCTTTTTAGGCGCATTCTTTATGAAAGTCTGTTTTTAATTTGTAATATTTACTGGTTTTGAATGGTTTTCACAAAAATACCAAATACTGCAAACCTGATAACACGTATATTTACGATAAAATAATAATAATAATATTTGTATACCATTATGACAACTATCTATATATATAAAAGAACATGTCCTGACTGACGTGTGTGAAGTTAGCCTTGAGGCTGGCAATGCTAATAAAAAAAAAAAAATGTTTGCCCTGGGGCTGTGCTATACATTGTTGGATGGGGTATAAAAAATGAAATCGAATGGTATATTTGGATTGTCTTCGGTTCAACAAATAAAAAAGTTATAAGCGAAAAACGATGATTTTCCGCCAAAAATTCCATAAAATCAACCTTGGCTCTACTTTGAGAAAATCGATCTTGTTTTAAACTTCTGCCCTGGGTATATCCGAGACGCTTGTTTTTAGATAATTCAATATCAAATCCAACAATATAACTTTCGCTTCTCAAAGTTAATAAATAGAAAAGTTATCGAATAAAACGTCGGACCGTATACCAAAGAACCGAGAAACCGAAACATAAACAGACGCTGCGATTGGACAATCGAGTCTAGCTCACTGTGGCTAATTATGCAAAATATTCAAATATGCAAAGTGGCTACTCGTTAACACGTTAAAATTTTATTTTTAAGAAACCTCTATTGAACTTAAATAACAAATATATATATATAGTAGCAAAATTTTTTTATTGTTTTACTCGCTCCCGTTTCCTTGCTCTCACGATCCCGGTCGTTTTCCCGATCCCGGTCGTTTTCCCGATTTATTGCTACGGTGCAATTAGGTCCTTTATATATATATATATACTAGCAGTGCCCGTAGCGGCTTCGCTCGCATGAAATTAGAGAGTTTGAACCGTGCATCCATAATAGAGATCATTTTTTTAGGTCTCGGCTCGGCCCGTCGACAAATTAGCCCAGCCCGTTTTAAAAACCCAAACTCCTGGCCCGGCACAACCCGTCTGAATTAGGCCCGGCCCATTTTTACAGACCTAGAAGTTCTATATACTTGATGAAAAACTTCGGCCCGTCCCACCTTGACCTCAGGTTTGGCCCGGCCAAACTGAAGACCCTAAAATCACTAAAATATCTATATACTTGGTGAAAAGCCTCGGCCCGTCCCACTTTGATTTAAGGTTTGGCCTGGCCCGTGTGAAGACTCTAAAATAACGGCTTGGCCCGGCCGATGATAAACTGGACTTAGCTACTTTTAACTGGCACAAAACTTCAAAATACTAATTTTTACATTTGTAGCACTTACAGTTTGTGAGTAGCAGTTATTTTGAAATCAAATAACCCTTATTTCCACCCCACATTTGAGGTCCTGGAAACCAAATTTTCAAAAAATGCTAAAACACGTATTTCATTATTTTTGGAGTAGAAACTAAATACTAATTTTTACTTCTTTAGCATTAACAGTTTTTGAGTAGCAGCTACTTTAAAAACCAAATAACCCAAAAAATGATGAAACACGTATATCTTTTTTTTTGAGTAGATACTAAGTATTAAATTTTACATCTGTGGCAATTCCAGTTGTTGAGTAGCAGTTACTTTAAAAACCAAATAACCCTATTTTCCAACCCACATTTGAGGTCCGAGAAACCAAATTTGTAAAAAAATGGTGAAACACGTATATCTTTATTTTTAGAAAAGAAACTAAATAATAATTTTTACATCTGTGGTATTTACTGTTTTTGAGTAGCAGTTACTATAAAAGACAATTAGCCCTATTTTCCACCCCACATTTGATGTCCTGGAAACCAAATTTTCAAAAAATGCTAAAACACGTATTTCATTATTTTTGGAGTAGAAACTAAATACTAATTTTTACTCCTGTAGCATTAACAGTTTTTGAGTAGAAGCTACTTTAAAAACCAAATAACCCAATTTTCCAACCCACATTTGAGGTCCGGGAAACCGAATTTTCAAAAAATGGTGAAACACGTATCTTTTTATTTTTCAAAAAGAATCTATATACCAAATTTCTAAATCTCCTCATTTTTGATTTTCGAGATATACATTGTTTTAGAAAAAAGTTTGTTTTCCAGTTTTTTCCCCTCAGGAGCAAAATTTTCAAAAATCCTTTCTTAGCGGATGTTTACGCTATAAAAGTAATATAAGTTCCAAATTTCACGTTCCTAGGATGAGGCGTTTGAGCTCGGCGTTGATTATCAGTCAGTCATCAGTCAGTCAGTCAGTCAGGACATGTTCTTTTATATATATATAGAAGATAGATATATATATTACCACTTACAGTTTTTGAGTAGCAGTAATTTTTAAAATCAAATAACTCTATTTTGCACCTTACATTTGAGGTCCTGGAAACCAAATTTTTCAAAAAATGCTAAAACACGTATTTCATTATTTTTGGAGTAGAAACTAAATACTAATTTTTACTTCTGTAGCATTAACAGTTTTTGAGTAGCAGCTACTTTAAAAACCAAATAACCCAAAAAATGATGAAACACGTATATCTTTTTTTTCGAGTAGATACTAAGTATTAATTTTTACATCTGTGGCAATTACAGTTGTTGAGTGGCAGTTACTTTAAAAACCAAATAACCCAATTTTCCAACCCACATTTGAGGTCCGGGAAACCAAATTTGTAAAAAATGGTGAAACACGTATATCTTTATTTTTAGAAAAGAAACTAAATAATAATTTTTACATCTGTGGTATTTACTGTTTTTGAGTAGCAGTTACTATAAAAGACAATTTTTCCACTCCACGTTTGAAGTCCTGGAAACCAAATTTTCAAAAAATGCTAAAACACGTATTTCATTATTTTTGGAGTAGAAACTAAATACTAATTTTTACTCCTGTAGCATTAACAGTTTTTGAGTAGAAGCTACTTTAAAAACCAAATAACCCAATTTTCCAACCCACATTTGAGGTCCGGGAAACCGAATTTTCAAAAAATGGTGAAACACGTATCTTTTTATTTTTCAAAAAGAATCTATATACCAAATTTCAGAAAAAAATTTTAGAAAAAATCTTTAGAAAAAAGTTTGTTTTCCAGTTTTTTCCCCTCAGGAGCAAAATTTTCAAAAAATTTTTCTTAGCGGATGTTTACGCTATAAAAGTAATATAAGTTCCAAATTTCACGTTCCTAGGATGAGGCGTTTGAGCTCGGCGTTGATTATCAGTCAGTCATCTGTCAGTCAGTCAGGACATGTTCTTTTATATATATAGATATATATATATATATATATATATATATATATATATATATATATATATATATATATATATATATATATATATATATATAACGAACTTTAGGGAAAATTTTATTTTTAACAAAATATATTGAAGTTTACGATTAAAAATTTTTATTAATAAAAATTTTTGTAATAAAATCTAAGCATAGCACGCAAGTGAAATGTTTCGTTTTAAACTCTTCCTTTGAATACATTAAAAACGTGCATTTTTGGTGAACCCACCTTCTACATTTTTTCACACTCCACCCAGTCCCACCCTGCACCCTCTCCACCGGTCCCGCAATACAAACAATAATTTGTCATGGTGGAGTGTGAAAAATGTAGAAGGTGGGTTCACCAAAAATGCACGTTTTTTAATTTTTAATCGTAAACTTCAATATATTTTCTTAAAAATAAAATTTTCCCTAAAGTTCGTTATATATATATATATATATATATATATATATATATATATATATATATATATATATATATATATATATAAATATATAAAGGACCTAATTGCACCGTAGCAATAAATCGGGAAAGCGACCGGGATCGTGAGAGCAAGGAAACGGGAGCGAGAAAAACAATAAAAAAATTTTGCTTTTATATATATATATTTATTATTTAAGTTCAATAGAGGTTTCTTAAAAATAAAATATTAGACGGGCCGTGCCGGGCCAGGAATTTTGGTGTTTGAAACGGACTGGGCCAAGTTGTCGACAGCCGAACAGAGACCTAAAAAATTGATCCCTGCAGTACTCTATTATGTATGCACGGTTCAAATTCTCTAATTTCATGCGAGCGAAGCCGCTACGGGCACTGCTAGTGTCTTTATATAGCTATTGGTAAAACATTTTTGGTTAAGAAATTATTATATAAATTGTATAAAAAATATGAAACGGGGAAAATTACGCCTTAAATATTGTGATACTTAAAATGTTCATGGCACTCAGATTTAGAATTTGATTTTGGATTACATAATTATGATTGGTTTTTTCATTGAGGGACAATAACAAGATTAATTGTTTATCTTATAGTTATGGTTTCACATGAAGGAAATAAGAAATGCTGTATTTTCTTGGAATAAGGAATTGTACAAAGAAGACCAAAAAGGTGCGACATTTTTATTTTTTCCAATAATTCAATAATTGTCAAAGATACATTTAGAAATGTATGTTCTTTCTAGGCATGTTGTGAAAATCAATGAGAACAATGTAGAGACAAAGTATGTAGGTATAAAGTTCAGCTCTGAGATCAGTCCAGAATTGGTCTTGAATGATTACAATGGCACGTGTAATCAATAAAAGATTTCTGCATTACTTTACGATTTTTCACATGTGATTTGTAATTTCTAGCTTGTAAGATTATGAATGAAAATGAGATTTAAAGTGGCTTTTAAATCTGAAAGAGCTTTTAAGCCAAGCTATTATAAAGTGACGTATAAGGGAGTTTAGTAGGTCGCCTTCCTAAAATTATGAATCCTGGGACCACTGTTGGGATTCAAACTGCCAACCTTGGATCTATAGTTGAATGTGTTACCACTATGCCAGCACCAACCAGTTCACATATTCAAAGAAAACATTTAAACCTATTTTAGTGTAGTCCTCTATATTAAAAGGGAATATTTAAGTTAAACAAATTTATTATTAATTTCAGAGAACCATTCTTCTGTGTTTGAAATAATTGCTTGTCTCCAAGAAGTTTTTGCTCTTCTACAATTTAGTAAAAGAAAGTAGGTTTTTTTTCTTTGAAATTAACTGGTTGGCTTAATCTAATATCTCTGTGAATTTATTTATTAGAGCTAATTATTATATGATAAAGCGTTAAGACTTTTTTGTTTACTTGAAAACAAGTTTGCAAACTTTTGTGCAGGTTCATTGATTAATGCACAAGTCTGTGTATAATACTACTAACTCTTCTGCGAGTTTATAAACGTTTGAACATGATTACAAACTTTGTACATAGAATTTGAACACAAATTTGGTAATTTTTCATCTCAACAAATTAATAAGCACATTTTTCATATTGTTAATGACTTTGCCAATCGGGCGGCTCTGAATGTCATATTTACATCAATACGTTTTAATTGAAAGAATTAACTTTTTATTCAGGATTTGATATTTTACAATTTCACTTTTTTTAAATTTATTTTTTATTTTATTTTTTATGCGAGTTTTAAATTTAAATATATTAAGTTTTAAATATATTCCAGGTTCATCGACCCAACGATTCTTCTTAACTGTTTGCTGCTTGACAATACCGTGCAGCAAGTTAGTTTTTGATTGATTTGAAATAAATTGAAAACATTTTTTTAGACTTAAAAATATCAGAGAACTCATTAAGTTCATTTAATTAAAATAAAATCTAGGGACTGTTATTGTATTGTTGAATTTAAAATTCATTATAATGATATTCAAATGATCTAGAGGAAATTATTTTGATATAGAATTAATTAATACATTCAAATGACTGATTTGGAATAAGTTAATAAATTTAAATGACTGCTATAGAATAAAATAAGAAATTTATTCGACCAATGTAGAATCAATTTGACTGACCAATTTGGTATAAATGTATTGAATTCAGGATGCACAAGAGTTTTCAAAACTTTTCATGTCAAAACTTGAAGAACTTCCGAGCAACGGCGGCGGAATTTTCCACGATTTCGTAGGTAGATATGACTACGTTACCAGGTTGGTATTTTATTTTAAAAGATTTCAATTTTTTCTTTTATTATCCCATTTGTCTCGAATGGTAAAAAATGATTGTTGAAATAATTAAAAGTTGTACATCGTGCGGAAATCAAACAAGAAGCCGGTCGGAATTCTACGAGCTCGATTTGAATATCGTCAACAACAAACATTTGTCTTTGTGTCTTGAAGAATTTCTGCAGGTTAATTACTTTTTATTTCACATATATATATATATATATATATATATATATATATATATATATATATATATATATATATATATATATATATATATATATATATATATGTACATAGCAGTTTTGCAAATCTCAGTTGTGGCAACATGTAACAAATAATCCACAGAGAATATAGAAGGTTGAACTTGAACTAGGTTTAATTGTGTTCATCTCAATTTAAAAATGTTTAAGTAGTTGATTGTTAGTATATCATTTATATTAAAATGTGAATCATTAGATAATAATTACTATTTAAATTGAATTTTCAAAAAATTATTATTGCAAGAAATTATAAAGGTAAGTAATTATACTATTTAAATTGAATTTAAAAAAATTATTACAGCAAGAAATTTTGGAAGGAGACAACCAGTTTTTCTGTTCCTATTGCAATTCGAAGCAGAATGCTACAAGGTTCATCGAACTCGTTCAACTTCCAGCAACTCTTAATCTACAACTTCTTCGATTCGTCTACGACAAGTTTGTCTGTTTCTTTGTTTGTTGTTGTGTGTGGTTTTTTGTTGTGGTGTTTGAAAGTTTCAAAATTATGACCAAAACGGCTAAATGGAAACAAAAAATTTATTCACTCCTTTTCTATAAAAATCTTCCGTTTCCTTTTTATAAACCTAAAAAAACTATCTACTCCTGAAAACTATTTACTTTTTATTTGGTGCTGAAAATCCTACAAAATCTCAATTGGGAATGATTGAAATTTATTTACACTTATCATTCAGTTTATGATTCGACATAGATTAAAGATATATGCTTGTATAATAGTATAATATTTTGTGTATATTGTTTTTCAATATTTTGTTTGTTAATTTTTATAAAAAATTTAAGTTTTATTATAAATTTATTTCTTTTAATTTTTTTTTAGAGAAAAACACAGCAAAAAGAAATTATCTTCTCGTCTGACATTCCCAGAAACATTGAACATGTCTCCCTATGTGAATAATGTCAAATGTATGTAAGTTTGGTTCTCTAAAACTTAGATTATTCGTCATTTCCTTTGTTAATCAATCACCTGTTCTATTAGTTTAATGATAAATAAATACATTCAAGCTTCTTAACCCGTTTAGGTCCAAAACTTTATTAATTAGATTTCTATTATTTTTTTTTGTTATTTCTAAGTTACTTGCTTATGTTTTAACAGATTTATTTTTAATTATTTTTTATTTGAAAGAAAACTTTGAAAATTCACTGCTCGTTTTTCGAACGGTGGTCGTATACACTACTGAAAACGACAAAATGTTTAAAAGTCAATTTTTTTTGTTCTCAACGCAAACAATTATAATATAAATTTTAGGCTATAAACAGAAAAGCTAAAAACACATTTCTGACTTTATCAGTAACACAGTTCAATAAAATCCAAAAATTTAACATTCAATAAATCAGTCAAGCAGTTCATGATAGTCGTTTCAGAACCGGAGTGTGCGGAAAGCACCAAAACAATTCCGATGAAGTCGTTTGCCGCACTTGGCCCACATGTACAGTGTTTTGCCATAATTTTCCAGCTTGTAGCGACCTACTGTTTTCACCTTTTCCAGATCGTGACCATGGCCAGTTGCTGAATCTTCCCTATCGTTTTGTTTCTTCAACCGTGCATGAATCATTTCATCGGTATAAAACAACCTAAACAGCCTATATGGGGTTTATCAAGCAAAGCACCATTGTGGTGTTTCAAACTCGTTATATATAGACTGTTTTAAAAGTGGCTATTCAAATTACTCTTTTTGGTCGAAGTGCATTTCAATCGTTTTTGGCGTTTTGGTTGCCGCGGCATTGAACTGACCGTATTTGCGACCTACATTTCTTCACCCAAAGAACCGACACAGTCTAGTCTCATCCCATCATTAGTATAATCAACTTCTACCTTCCCGGATATATTACAAAGAATAACATTTCTTCTTTATTTGCTTATTCATCAGTCACGTGTTATGATGCGCCGGGCGGAAGAATGACAAGTATGTCAACCTCAATGCTATCATCATCATCAAGAATTAGTTCCATAGCTTCTTTCAACGTGAAAAAACATTCTTTTTGACGTCTTTCATTTTTAAACTATACAAACATTTCATTCGAAAAATGAAATTTGCAAAAAAACACTATCACCAATTCAACCACTGCACAACTATAAGCTGAATGAACTAGTTTCGACTTGTTCGCATAAAATACTCTATACGCCCAACGATCGTAGAACGAGCATGACTCATACATGTTCAGATTGTGGGTTAGTGTAAACACAATAAAATTTAATTAACGTTGCTGTTTACTTTTGAGTACATCCTCTTTCGATATTTCAAACTTTTGTTATGATAACTCTCATGAAATTAGCATAATAAATTTTTAAAGTAATATCGGTCGAAAACCTTGAAAATGCTCATATTCTAACCCAGATTAAACTACTTAATACGAATAAAAAAATTATTTAAAAAATTTTATACAGTGTATTGAAGCTTTCTTAACATAACAAAAAACTTTTAACAGAAAAAAAATTTCAGCTTAATTTTATGCAACGCCAAAAATAAGTGTGTTCGTAAAACGTACGATGGTCTAAAACGGGTTAATCACATTCATATACGTTTAAATTTGATGGTGATAGATGCATGCATACATTTATTTTTATTATATACTTGATAAATAATTTAATTCATTCAAGACGTTTAATCACATTCAGATAAGTCGGGAACTACGTTGTCTTCTTCTTCGTCCTCGTCGTCACCGTCGCAGAGAGATGACCTGACCTATGACCTCTTTGCGATATTGATTCACAGAGGTCAGCTGGCAAGCAGTGGCCACTACGTTGCTGTCATCAGAGATGTACAAAAGGGGACCGCGTGTCAGTTCAACGATGAGAAGGTCACTCAACTCGATGAAGATTTAAGCGGATCTGATCTGGATAATGCCAGCGGTTGGTTTATGACTGAGGACTTATTGATTTATTTGTTCGGGGGTTTTCAGAGGTTTTTTTATCGTTTTTCTCTCTTGCTCCCGTTTCCTTCCCCGCTTGCTCTCTCGCTTCCGGTCGCTTTCCCGTTCCCGCTCGTACTCATTTTTCTTTTCCACTCTTTCCTAACTTCTTTTAGCCCATTAAATGTAAAATAAATTTGCTATTTCTTTGAAGCCTTCAAACATTGTTACTCCCTACTCTGAGCCGGGGGATAGGAGTAGGGAGTCCAAACCTTCTTTTCTCGTCTGTAAATAGTCCTAGACGACTTTCTAAATATCGACATAGAAAAAGATACAGATCAAGGCTCATTTTATTATCTTTCAATAAACCATTCCAGATAACCCCGTATACGATTAAGCGATATTATAACAATAATAATATTGACTTTTTTAACACGGGTTTCAAAGCAAAGTTCTTCTCTCTAACTTCCTCTTTAGTTGTCTTCTTTATAAAGATGCTTGCTTGGTACTGTCATAGCTCCTCTAATGGCAGCATTTTTAAATTCATATGGTTCTTTATTTTATATATTTTTTTTATGATTTCTAGTTGTTATCAAGAGCTTCTGTGATTAAATTTCTATTTATATAATGGTTGCTTATTTTATTAAATTTGTATTTATTAAATGTTTATATAATAGTTAACATGTTTATTTATTTATTATTAAAATGTTTAATTTATTTATATTTTGTTATTGATGCTCTCATCGATTGCATGGTAACTTTTCATCATAATTGTAATTGTAATTGCACTGTAACGTTTTGTTGCTACCATCCACAGAGGAAGATAACTTATCCATTAACAACAACAACAACAATGGTTCTGGCAAGATGAAAAAGATTAAACCGTGTAAAGGAGAAATGTCACTCGCGAATGCTTACATGCTTGTATATAAGAGGAGAGATGTTGCAGGTCTGTTTTAATAATTTCTTTTTTTGTTAATTATAAGCACCTTAAAAATATGCATAATTAGTGATGTTTATACAGTTTTAGTGGTATTTTTATGATAATTTTGACCGAATTAGTCACATTTGTAAGATAATAAAGACATACATTTTTACACACTTTTACTTAACTTGACTTCTCTGTCTGTCGTCAAATTTTGCAATAGATTTTAAACTAACTTCCCGATGAGCTAGAGACTTCAAAATTTAAACATACCTGCGAACTGATTAATAATGCATTCTATCAAATTTTCGGATCGATTGGACAAAATTTAATCAAATAATTATTTGTGATATTTTCGTCAAACTATTTATTGTCTATGCTAATATGTTTGTTGTTTATGTAGCAAAAAAATATAAAAGTGTGTTTTTAAAAAACTTTGTTTTTGCTTCACTTGTGTTTGCTTTGGTTGCTGTCTCAGTCAGTGCATGTGAAGAGATAAAATTTGAGGATCTTTCTGACGAATTGAAGAAAAAAGTTACTCAGCACAACATGGAACTTGAGCAGGACATGCTTGAAGAGAAACGAAAGCAGGTGGGTTACGTCGTTAAGGTTATGTTTGTAGTTCTGGTGGTAATGGTGGTGGTGGTGGTTGTAGTAGTGGTACTAGTGGTAGTGAGAAATAATTTATAGAATAGATGATAATCGTAGCCAATTAGACAGGAAATCTCTGCTATTTAGTTAATTTATACTTTTTTACTTTTCTATGGTAAAGGAGAAAGTCATTCAGAAGAAAGATGCCATAAAGCTTTTGTATTCAACAGTCATGAGCTATGAAGGTTTTTCAGATGTTTAATTCATCTTTGTTCCCATGTTTTACTTGAATTCAATGTATCTGTATCTTCCATAAATTATATAGAAGAAAAGTTAACTTTTATGTAACATAGAGTCATCTGCATCTTCCATAAATAAAATAAAATTAACTTCTTTACAGGATCCAGTGCTGAAGACAAGCTGGAGAAGTTTGAATTCATCCCGACTCAGAACCTCGTAAAATTCCTCCGGCTTGATGAGATCGGACCCGCCAACAAATCGACGTCGACCGAAGAAAGCAAGAAGGACAGCAAGGACGTTCCCACCACTCTTGCCAACGAGGATAACGGTGACAACGATACTGCCGGTACGGCCGTCAACACTGACAGCCACGATGACGATGAAGATGGCGGTGATGATAGTGATGGTGGAAAATTTTATTGTAAACACAAAAAGTTTGCATTAATTTTTTTTTTAATAATTTTTGTTAATTATTTTTGCTTTCTAAATTTTGATTTAAATTAGTAATTATGTTTTAATGAATCAAACTGCAATCTTTGCTGGAGCGCACCGATTTGGTTAGGGCACTCTAATGAAACCCGTTATCCCAACGTTTAATGAGCCTGAGATTTTACTGCTGTGTCTCTCTAAGTCTAATATTAATAATTATATAAATCATACATGCATTTGAACCAAACTGTAATTTGGTATAAAACTTCAACATTAGAACAGAACTGTTATTTTGTTACGAAACTACCAACATTTGAAGCAATGTTCAAAAGGGCTTGTAGTGATGCTGAGGAAGGGGGTAAAAAGATAAATAAGTTCACCAGGGGCAGGTTAACTTAAGTTCATGCATTGAAACGCTCACTTTTGGACCTTTTGGAGTCGGTTTACATTTCGGTTGTGACTGTGAATTCCATATTCTGTGTTAAAGTTGTGGTCGGGTGTATTAGATGTGTACGGGTGTATTAGATGTGGTCGGGTGTATTAGATGTGGTCGGGTGTATTAGATGTGGTCGGGTGTATTAGATGTGGTCGGGTGTATTAGATGTGATCGGGGGTATTAGATGTGGTCGGGTGTATTAGATGTGGTCGGGTGTATTAGTTGTGGTCGGGTGTATTAGTTGTGGTCGGGTGTATTAGATGTGGTCGGGTGTATTAGATGTGGTCGGGTGTATTAGTTGTGGTTGGGTGTATTAGATGTGGTCGGGGGTGTATTAGATGTGGTCGAAATATCCACGAAATCTTTTTTTTAATTGTTTGTGAAGCAGAAAGTTTTAAATTTTCATAACAGGCTTGACCCCGATGATGTTGTCAACTTCAAACTTTTACCGACCGATATAGTAAGAGTTTTTTTTAAATTAAGAAGTTTTTTAAACTTTTTTCTCGTTTTTGATAAATTATATTTTAATTCCCGTCCTCTCCAGGTTGACAATCTAGCCGATCAGTTGAGCTTGGAAAACAGGTTGCGATGGTAAGATTTGTCCTTTCTTTTCGTTCACAACTCACTGCTGTTATTCCTGATTAATGTTTCTTATTATCTCGCAAAAATATTTAATCTATATTTCATCATCCGTCTGGTTTTGTTAATCATTGTGCCGGTGGTGGTTGGGACGTCGGTTGCATTGTGCTAGCTTCGAATAATGAATGACGCGTGTGTCTGTTCGTTGCAGCTCAGATGTCGTGTGTCGGGACTGCGTGGTCGAGAGGTGCAGGAGCATGAACGCGAAGATGTCGCTCAACGAGGATAATAAGAAAATCAGTAGTCTCATGAAGTCAAAAAATTACAAGTTTGTTAACGTCTGTCTGTGTTAATTAGTTGTTATGATTGATTATTTATGTATTGTTGAATTTGGTGTTGATTTATCGTGTATTGATGAATTTCGTAACAGACATTTAAAGAATTTTGCATCACTTCATTATGAATCCAGATAGGCCTATATAATATACAAAATTCGTGATAAAATTATCTATTTGATGTACCATTGTATTTGAAACCATACACACCCATATTTGATATTATTTTGTTTTCGATACATCATTTTATTTAATACAATTTTTTTATTCAATGCAATGTCATATTTAATACAATTCTATACAATGTTTTTCAATAATTCAATGTTTTTATTTGATGCAGTGGTATGTATAGTACGGCTTTGTACTTATTTTGAAGTATATTTCCTTTCAGACCCCAAGGCGGCTATTTAGTGGGGAAAGAATCCTGGAAGAACTGGAGGAAAAGAGCGGAAAGAAATTTGTTGTTGGAAGGAAGCGATGAAGGATCCGGAGATTATTCTGAAGGTTTTCTATTAGGGTTTTATGTAATTAAGATGGAGATTTTTCTGAAGGTTTTCTATTGGGGTTTTATGTAATTTAGAAGGTTTTCTTTTGGGGTTTTATATCATTGGAATCTCTTTCTTGTTTTTTGGGTTTTTTTTGCAATATTGCTGGAAAGGGGATCACCATGGGTAATATTAGCACTATACCTTGAGTGTTTATTAGCACCATATTGTTGTCAAGCTTCAGATAATTTTGTAGTTTATTACCTATTAATTTTGTAGTTTATTACCTATTACAACTTGCTTGATTGTTTAATTTATTGCATACGATAAAATTACGTATCATAGAGCTGCAGTTTAATTATAATCAATAAATAATCGTAGGCGACAACAAAGAAGCTGATTATCTCTCCGCATTAGAATCGATTAACGACCAGCTGTTTAATTCCGATCTACTTTGCACGCACAGTGAGTTTTGTTCTCAAAATATTTCTTTTTTTTTTAAATTTAACTGATTTTTCCAAATTCGCGACATGAATGCTTGTAAGTTTATTTCAAATAAATCAAATTCTTTTTCATCTCAAATAACCGGTTAATTTTGTGTTTGTTTTTATTTTTAATTTCAGACAAGTTGGATCCGAACGAGCAGAACTGGAAGCCGGTGTCCATCGACGTGTGGCAAATCCTGAAGAAGTATTTCAACGGCTGTCCAGAGTTTCTGTTCGGAGCCTCCTGTTGTGAAATTTGCGAGGTGTAATAATAATAATAATGCATTTAATCGTTTCTTTTATTTCATAGTCTTTCGTGTAATTATTTATCGATATAATTCTTTCTGTTGTTTCATAATTTGCATTCGTTATCTTTGAATTATTATTTCTGCATTATTTAGTGTGCCGACTCGGAAGATATTTATTGTAAAAATGTAACAAACATTCGCTTTTATAATGCTACTTGTCAGTGTGAATGACATTAATTTAATTGCAATGTATGTATTGAATACTTAAAACATATTTATATATATATTTTTGAATATCTATCTTGCAGAACAAATCTCTTCAGGAAAGACTTTTTCTCGACGAATCAAAACAGCAAGCTGCACAGCTGAAGCAGCTGCTCAACGATTTGTACCTGAACAGGAAACGACCTCAGCTCTCCTTACTTAAAAAACAACAGAAATACTTGAACGAAACCTCTTCAAATAAACTGCAGCCCAAACAGTCCGACGTGCAGAACAGCAACGAAATCGATTCTACCACCAACAACAGCAACAACAACTGCAGCGAGCTACAACAACAACATTCTACGACACACGTCAATGAGGACGGTGCCATGGTCATCGCAGATTCTCCGGGTCGGGAAACTTCTGAGGTTACTGACAGTTTCCAGTGTCCGGAAGTTGTCGACGATCCCGTTAAGCCGCAGCCCAATGAAACGTGCCACGCCAATCAGCAGTTGCAGCAGCAACAGAACCTTCGCTATTATCTAGTCTCGTCTATGTTCATTGAAAGATGGAAAAAATGCTACAAGTAATTCGAGTTTTGTGATATTTTCTGGTAATAACTTTTGTATACTTTTTATTATTTGGTACGAAAATCTGCTTTTTCGCACGGTTATTGAAATGTGAGAATTTTCTTCAGAATCATCTGCTAGATGCAAATACAGTAAAAGTCCTGAAGCGTGGACACCCTCGGGGAAGAGCAAAATAGTCCATTCCTCGGAGATGAACTACTATAGGCCACGTACGAATTTAAGAGATTCCGTGCCGAACAAAAGTGTTCGTTCACTCTTGAGGATGTCGCTCTAAGAGACTAAGAAGAGAAATCTGTAAAACTATCTCGATGAATAATATCGGTCAATTTTTCTCCAACAGAGATGCGAGCAGGAACGAAATGCCGATGTCCGTCTGTAATAATCTCCTACTCTGTCACCATCGCAAGCTTCTCTTCGACCTGTGGGACTTTGACGCAGTCAGTGAAGTTGACAAGTTGGTGCTCCTTGGTCGTTGTATTAGTTCCGATTGTGTTTACCGAGTGATTGGCTCGTGGCACCACTTTGGCACAAAAGCTAACAGGAATAGCTCTTGCTTAGGGAATCACCCAGTTTTACCTGCTACCCGCTTGCGTGTTTTAAATTTTAATGTGCTAAACTTCATTCTTTTCAGTCGTGATTAAAGATAAGAGTATATGATTATTTATTTTTTGAAATAAAATGTGTTATAATTTTTATAAAAATAAGTTGTGAGACCATGAAAATACATTTTCTAAACATTCCAGGGAATATGTATTACTATGGAGTGAAGAATGGGAGATATTGAGGAGTTACATATGTGTTGATCAAGAAATTTATGTTGAACTTTCGTGCGAAGTTTCATCAGATCCTTCTTACCACGTTGTGTCTTCTCCTGGTAAATCAATGTTTTATGTCTTTTTCATTTAATGACATTTTTTTAGTTTGGTTCTATGAAAATTGATCCAATAAGACTGTTGACCCAATGAGACTATTGACCCAATGATACTATTGATCCAATGAGACTATTGACACATACCGCAATTGTTCCGTGTACAATTGGCTCAAGTGACCCAATGATACTATTGATCCAATGAGACTATTGATCCAATGAGATTATTGACCCAATGAGACTATTGACCCATACTGCAATTGTTCCGTGTACAATTGGCTCAAGTGACCCAATGATACTATTGATCCAATGAGACTATTGATCCAATGAGATTATTGACCCCAATGAGATTATTGACCCATACTGCAATTGGTCTGTGTGCAATTGGCTCAAGTGACCCAAGGATACTATTGACCCAATGATACTATTGATCAAATGAGACTATTGATCCAATGAAATTATTGACCCAATGAGACTATTGACCCATACTGCAATTGTTCCGTGTACAATTGGCTCAAGTGACCCAATGATACTATTGATCCAATGAGACTATTGATTCAATGAGATTATTGTCCAAATGAGACTATTGACCCATACTGCAATTGTTCCGTGTACAATTGGCTCAAGTGACCCAATGATACTATTGACCCAATGATACTATTGATTCAATGAGACTATTGACCCATACCGCAATTGTTCCGTGTACAATTGGCTGAAGTGACCCAATGATACTATTGATCCAATGAGACTATTGATCCAATGAGATTATTGACCCAATGAGACTATTGACCCATACTGCAATTGTTCCGTGTACAATTGGCTCAAGTGACCCAATGATACTATTGATCCAATGAGACTATTGATCCAATGAGATTATTGACCCAATGAGACTATTGACCCATACTGCAATTGTTCCGTGTACAATTGGCTCAAGTGACCCAATGATACTATTGATCCAATGAGATTATTGACCCAATGAGACTATTGACCCATACTGCAATTGTTCCATGTACAATTGGCTCATGCTACAATTGAACCAATGTTACAAATAAATTTGACCATTATTGTAAATGAATAAAGTTATTCAAGGCATTACAAGAACAGCTATGGGTTGTGTTTGTTTTTCTTTAGAACAGATATTTTGTCATCAAAATTTTGAAGAATTTTTTTAAACCTTTCTATCAGTGTCTTTTAAATGTTCAACAACCCCCCTGTTTTTAAAACTTGTAAGAGCCAGTAATAGAACTCTTTTACAGCTTTATTATATTAAATAGATTTTATTGCAGGATCTCAACTATATATTTCAATTGTTACATGGTTCTGTTGTAACGTGGTTCAAAATACTAGCATTGTTGAAAATTGGTTCAAGGTTAATGAATATGTTAACATGGTTCAATTGTAATGTGATTGAAAATACTAACATGGTTCAATTGTAACATGATGTCAATCGCTTGGTTGCTATTTATTTTCGTAATCACAATAATTGAGTAATTTTTTTTCATTTGTTTAATAGATTTTTCAAATTTAAAAAAAGTTATTTGTTTCTTTTTCGAAGAAGTTCATCATTATTTTTTTTTGCCAGAACTATGTGTCGAGTGCCTAGAAGAGAGACAAAGAGAAGTACTGGAAAGCAGGTACAAATACGAGAAAGCCAAAATTTACGTCTGCCGACTCGACGGAGCAGAAGCAGACGCAGCTTCCGCAGCAGCGACTTACCAAAATTCTGCGACTACAAACTCGTCTCTTAACAACAACAATCCGACCAACAAAATGGTCAATTCGTACAACGTTGAGATGCAGGACAAACCTTACTCTGATGAGAAGGTTTGAAACCATTTTTTTTTCATTATTGTCGTTTGAAAGTGGAATTTTAAAAATACTGGACATGCTTTTTTATCAATGCGCTTATTGACGATGTGTCAGCAGTGGGCTGTGTTGTTATGGGTCTAATGCAAGAACTTTTCCGCAGCTTGTTCGATTGTCGAGTTGCGGCTGCTATTATATTTTGAGTTGCGGCTGCTATTATATTTTGAGTTGCGGCTGCTATTATATTTTGACTTGCGGATGCTACCATATTTTGAATTGCTGCTTCACCAAACGTCTCTCGTTTTTAACTCATCGCAGCAGAGAAAACGGAAGCTGGATGAAGAGAGCAGTACGATCCCCGGCGAGAAGTATCAGCGACTGGAGTGCTGTTCTGCTGTCAGGAGAAGCGGGAGAAGGTCGAAAAGTAGAGCAGAGAAAGAAGTGGTGGTTAGTTCCACCATGACTCTCAGACAACTAAATTTTGAGGTTATTTTCGTCTCTTTATATGCATAAAACTTAATCTTCCTTTACCTGTAAAACCGCTGAATTTATCCATAGTCTTCTAACTGGAACAGATTAGCTAGCTTACGCGTCATTTAATTGTTGTTCAATAGTCACTTTATTTTTCAGGAGAGTGTTGTTTCTTTATTAGCATGTTATTAATAGTTTGCCTGTGTGTTAAGACGAACATTATCAACTCTTAACAGATCTTCAGACTCTTTCAAGTTTACAAAACCAACCAGGTTTTGTACATGGACGGTAGAGAACTGATCGGAGATGATTGTACATTAGAGGAACTGTGTGTACCTCCTGAGGCTCTCATTAAACTGGAGGTGAATTTTGTTTATTTATTAGATTATTTAATTTTAATAGTAGCATTTTAATAGTACAAGGTATTTTAAATACCAAAATACTCTAGAAAAGTAATTAAAATACCAAATACTTCTTCAAGGACTTCAAAATACTAAAATACCAAATACGTATTTGAAAATACTTTTATTTAAAGTACAAATACAATTTATTCGACACACATAATCTGAGAAATAAAAAAAATTTCCACAAACGAATCACAAAACTAGTTCGTTGTTTGCCTTTAACAGTAACTGCTGCTGACAATTTTCATCAGTCATACATGCTCTTTTTTTGTTGAGTACCATCCTGCATATGAAAACAGCCACTCAACCGGCGCAGAAGATGCTATCCCAGTGTTGTATCTGAAAAACTTCGCTTCACTGTAGGATACCTGTGTAAAATATCATCAAGATATTGAAAAACTTCAACATCTGTGACAAGTTCATTTGATGAAGTTGCTACACTTTCAAAGGAAAAAAAATCATTACTTTCTAGCATGACTAAATCAGATGTTCTACTTTTCTCGGTGTTAGTTACACCTGCAAGTTCTTCTTTAGTTCTCACCAGAAAAAGACTTTTTATTCTTTCCAGACTGTCCGCTGGGTCACATCTTAATTTAAAAAAGGATGAGATACAGCTGCATAGATGCATCTTAATTTAAAAAGGATGAGATACAGCTGCATAGATGTAGTCGCTAACACCAATGTCAAGATTCAAATAAGACCGGAATTGCTTAGCCACGGCTTCTTTTAGTCCCTTGCACAATACTTTCGACAGAATTTCTTTCGCTCATTTTTAACTGATTTAGAAGTTTTGTTGCAAAACGATTGAAGGATAAGTGGCGAGCTTGTGTGATTTTTTTAGTAATCATTTTTTTCATGTTTGATTAAGCTGCTCTCAGAGGAAGCAGTAAAATTTAAATCAAAGATAAATATAACATATATATATAATATATGTTATATATGGCGCAGTAGCAACGGGCTTGTTATTTTAATCACCAGGTTATGAACCACACTCACCAAACCTTTTTTAAATTCATCAAATATCTCAGTTGCGCTTTTTTGTTCACTTAGACTCTAAGTCTAAGTCCTAAGTCTTAGAGACTTAGACAGACCTACAACAGATGAGCCCCTGAACCAAACCACGGTGAATGTGGTTTAAACCAGAGTAATGATCAGGTGAAAAAAAGCGTAACGTAGATATTTGATGAATTATGAAAAGCTTTGGTGACTGTGGTTGATAACCTGCTGAATAAAAAAACATGTCCAACCCCCGAAAACAAAACATGAAATGTAAAGACCGAGTCCATGTTAAAAGTAAAATGAAGTGACTAAATAGTCAAGATTCTATGTAAAAAGTTTTGTTTTACAAATTGAAACATAAAAGTATTTTTAATAAAGTATTTTGATGTGTTTTTTAAAATACAGATACTCTAAAAAAATAATTAAAATACCAAATACTACATCATCGGTATTTAAATACCAAATAAAATACGTATTTTATTTGGAAAATACATATTTTAAATACTTGTATTTGAAATAGTGCCCACCTCTGGTGATTTATTACTATTAAAAACAATTTTTTCTTCCAGGTTCACGAAGACTCTGACGAAAATTTCATTGTTAATACTACAGGAGGTAGGCAACCCTTTATTATTGATATGTAGTATCCCAGCCATTTTTTAATGTGGCATAGATCCATGGAGAAATTAAACTTATTGATGAAATTTGTATTATTTATTTATTTGTCATAGGTATAGAAGAAGGCTTCAAAGGGACAGGCCTTGTTGGATAATTTGGATACATCTGAATTCTGACTATTTCCATTCTTATGAAAATTTAATTCTCGAATGCATTTGCGAAAAAATTTTTCTTTTCTAGAATACATTGGTATTTTATTTTGTTTTATTAAAGAGTCGACAGTCAATCTTGTTTATATAAGCATCACAGTGTTTGTCTATAATTGGAGATTTTGTGTTAATGAATGTTGCTTTCGAGGGACCATGAGGTTTGTAACTAGTTTTTGAAGAACAATCTTCTTTTTGCCGAAGGTTTCTTTATATATATTAATTTAGTTCACACGGAATCCATGTGTGGCCGGATGGTTAAACAAGAGTCTACATACTCTGTCCTATGTGGCGTCCCGCAGGGATCCGTTCTGGGCCCGTTGTTGTTTCTTCTCTATTCCGCTGACGTCCTACATATTGCCACGAAATATCGGTTTTCTGTCCATTCTTATGCTGACGACCTGCAGATTTATGATCACTCCCCGCCAGCGTCGTGTTCGATCTGGTCCCTAGGATGTCTGCATGTATCAGCGAGATTGGAACTTGGATGGCGAGCAATCGCTTGCAACTCAATCCTTTTAAGACTGAAGTGATCTGGTTGGGCTCGCCTGGTGGACTCAGCTTCTGTCCGAAGGGGGATCTGGTGTCTCAGTCAGGCCCTCCACTTATGTTCGTAATCTTGGCGTGATGGGCGACAGTAGCTTGTCTATGGAAACACACATCTCTCATCTTACTCGTTCATGCTTCTATCATCTCCGTCAACTGCGCGTCGTCCGCTGTAGCCTCACCACGGACTCCGCCCATTCACTCATCAGAGCACTCGTGCACAGCCGGCTTGATTACTGTAATGGTGTCATGGCCGGACTTAGACAGTTTCAAATCAATAGGCTTCAATCCATTCTCCGAGCAGCCGCTCGTCTTGTTCTTTAGCTGCCCGGCTGGTCTCCCGTATCAGATCTCATGCGGACGCAACTTCACTGGCTTCCTTTCCCGCAGAGAATTCAGTTCAAGTTGGGTCTGATGGTATACAAGTGCCTCCACCACACGGCTCCGGTCTACCTGCAGCAACTGTGTGTACTGATCTCAACGCTTGCTGGTCGATCCCACCTTCGATCGGCGGCGGCTGGCGACTTGTTCGTTCCATCGTCAAAGACAACGACTCTCGGCAGGCGCGGATTCTCCACTGCTGGTCCAGTTGTTTGGAACAGCCTATCTGCTGACCTGAGGAATCCAGCTTTGGACCTCGGCGGTTTCAGGAAGTTGCTCAAGACCGAACTTTATTCCTAAATTTATGATTTGACGCGACGCGCTTTTGTGATTTTGTAAAAAAAGCGCATTACAAATTTACATTTAATAACATTTAATAATACATCTACAGGATGAAGCCATCCACAAATCAAATTTATTTAACGCCAATGTCATAAACGAATCTGAGGCTTTACTGTTTAAATACAAAAATGAAATAAATGGTTATATGCCATGATAAAAAAATAATAAATATGAACAATAAATAAATATGCAAGTAATAAAGTAATACAATGTCTATAAAATGTTATCCTTGTGGCCAGGATGTGGGCCGTAGGATGATATTTACGTCCCCACCACAAACCCAGGGTTTTTTTCAGCTAACATTTCTGAATGATTTAGTGAAATAATTTACATAATCAAAACTAGATCGTAATCGCCTATTTTATCATTACCTGCTTAAATACTTCTTAAGTGAAAATGAAACTGCATGGAAACGGACCTGGCCACAACAGCTGATGAAATTCAGAGACCGGCTTACAATCATGGAAAACAAAAGTAAAAAATCTGTTACTGCTAGGATACGTAATAAATATATATAATGTGAATTTTTGAGTGTATATGTGTACCCGTGTGTAATAGGAGATTCCGTAATAAATCAACTTTATAGGATATGTGCTTGGTTTAGAGGTATACCACCAGGGGCAACCTCTAGCGTGTTGGGAACCACTCAGTCTGCTCTAATATAATTTTTAAGTTTGCAAACCGTACCATAAATGGGTACCTAACAACAGCCATATTTCACTTTTGCAGATCGCCGTGTGTCATTGAAGCCAAGGCACTGAGCGATTTGGTATTTTTGGTATTGTTTTTCAGCTGTGTACCTATGTATATATTGGTGGGAATTTTCCATTCAGCCTCATATGTTCAGAAGTGGCGCGTGTGATAATGCTCTATAGAATTCAGACTTTTTGGATATGATATGACGATGAGTCGTAGTTTGACTGAGGGAAAGTGGAAGTGCATTAATAAGCCTTCAAAAACTTCGTCAATAATTCAAATTTTAGATTTAAGGTATTTTCTATTATTTCTTGTTTGAAGCAGTGTCTAGAAATTAAAAAAATCAACATTTATTTATTAAGCCATCAGAAGCTATATGCCTGCCCAGCCCGACTTGGATATTTCAGTGTAAACCTTCTGGAACTTAATCTTTCACACAACTTCTTAACCCACCTTCCAGCAGAACTGGGATGTTTGAAAGGGCTCAGAGTTTTAAATCTTGGCAATAACTTGCTTTTTGATTTGCCTGTTAGTGTTAACATTTTTACTTGGAAAGTTATATTTCTACCTTTGATAATTTAGATGCTAAATATCTTTAAGTAAAATGGTGAAATCTTACAAATTGGCAATATAAAAAGATGCATTGAATAAAATTATAGTTTTTTAATATAATGTCATTATTTTGAGGCGTGGATATAATATCTTCAAATATTTCTCAGGATTCTCTCAGCAACCTAAAGCATCTAGAAGATCTCGGCTTAGATGGCAATCTATTTGAAATTTTACCATCATGTGTCAGTCGCATACAAAATTTAAAAAGACTTGATTTGTCATGCAACTGCATGAATTTTGTTTCTTCTGAAATTTCAAAGTTAACCTTTTTAGAGGAACTTGATTTGAGGTTTTTTTTTATATTTTGATTAAAAATTATTTTACAATTTGATTTTTCTTTCTAAAATATAAAAAATCTGTTGCATTCATTTAAACTTTGTTGATTTTTTACACTATCTTGTGTGTTTATGTTATTATAAACCCCACATTATTTTTATATTTTTCAGCTCAAATAAACTGCTATATTTGCCCGAGGAAATATGCTTCTTATTCAGCTTGAAGGTTGTAACACATTATACATAACATGTATTGATTTATTTAATTGATGTAACACATCATACATACTTAGCATATATTGATTGATTTATTTCAATAATTTGACCATTTACTGATATCATAATAGAGTACCATTGTGATGAATTGGGCATAAATAAAAATAGTTTTAGATAAAAAGAATCCAATCAAAATTTTGAAAATTTCACAACCAAGAAACCTCTACCTAAAATGTTTCCAAATTTTGGCTAACATTAAAGGAAGCATGACTATTTTATAACTAATTTTTGTATTACACAGATTTTTATATATTTAAATATCAGGTTTTAGTTGCATGCAAGAATTTCTTAATCTTTCTTCCAAGAAATATGAAGAATTTTGTTTACCTCAGCAAGCTGGATGTATCATACTGTTACTTATCAGTCATTCCAGATGAACTCACATTCTGCCATCAACTCTCCATTCTCAATATTTCACACAATAGGTAATAATTGTTCATTTTAAAAACAAATTTAAGGAATTCCTCATAAAGAACAGGTTATGGAATGGATTAGTTTCGTTATGCGGGAATCCACTGTAACTGAAGGCAAAAAATGCTGAGAAAATATGTTATCAAGACCCTTCTCAGAATGTTTTTATCAGAGTAAGACATGATTAGGACCATTTAGAAATAAAGTGTTATCGTGTTATATCAAAGCTCATGGGACCATCAAAACTACTTTGATATATCACGATAGAATCTATCTTGTATTCATATTGTACGTGGCAAGACTGATTTAACATACTTCAAGATGCTAATAAAATCTAAGAATTTAGCAGAATAATCAATTATCTGTGGAATCAGTTATTTTCAAAACACTTAAAAACAGATTAAAAATTCTTCCACGAGATATCGGCAACTTGAGCAATCTGAGAATCGCTCAGTTTGACAATAACGAACTTAATTATCTTTCTCATTCCATTAAATATCTCAAGAACTGCAGGCTTGCTTGTGAGTTTTTATTTTGTTTCAAATGCGTTTTTTTATGGACTGTTTTTAAAGCAAATACTGTTATTTTTAAAACATTCTCTTTTTAAGTTTTTTTAATTATATTATTAATTAGTGTATTATATAAATTAATTAGTATATTTTAGTTTTAATTAGTTATATAATTTCCTTAGATATGTTTACTACGTCTAGTTTGTTCCCCCATGCAAGGATTTATATTTAATAGGTTCACATTTTTTTTATAGAAAGAGGTCCACACTTTTAAAAATTTATTACGACCATTGCCGGTCGCCTAAAAAATCTGTATTTTTAATACAACACAAGCAAATCACAATTTTAATATAATAAAATCTATCCATTCTTGTTATTGCATGTTGCAATTTTTTCATGCAAATTGAAGAATTTTATTTAATACGAAATTCCACCAAATCATATTTCCTTAACGATATTTTCCACAAAAAGTAGAATTCAACAAGTTTGCCGTCTTGAAAACCAGCTTGCAGAGCATGCCGCATTCGTCCGAAAAGTTTAAGATCGAAACTGCACTCGGTGCTTCAAGTTTGCAACATCTTTGTTCTCTGGAGATCATTAAGAAAGACATTAGATGGCAGTTCGGAGTACTTCCAAGGGCACTTAAAGGTGGGTGGTCCAGAATTGTACTCGTCAAATTATTATCAATTTCGTTTTCTGAAATTGAAAAACTGCACCGATCTCCTGCTAAGAAATTAACTTCTTTGCGGCTTTCAAGTTTGCTGCGATGTTTTTGCTGTACTCAAGATGATTACTCAGTTCATTCGATTTTGATTTCACAAAAAATAAAAGATGTACAATATTACCAAAAAGTGATCTTTTTAAAAAAAAATTGTTACATTCAGATTTGTTGTCAAGGGTTTCTCGCTGTTCGTGGTGCGGCAATCACTTACTGACCGGACGACGTGATTGGTCGACATCTTACGAGGAGTTGCAATCGCTTTGCGGATCTAAAATTTGCATTCCAACGATACAATACAAATGTCCTGATAAGTGCTTGTTTCTTAATTGAATGCCGACATTGTATTTGTATATATATATAATTAATTTGTGCATGTTTGCAAGAGGTTTATATTTCTATTTCTCGTTCACATACAATCCATCCAAAAACATTGGCTTCTTTCTCATTACTTTTTGCCGAACTATTTTTTTTTAATAACTTTTGGGCAATATTTAAATACCTATTAAATAAAGTCTCTTCTGAAAGGTTGTTTTGAATTAACGATTTTTAAATTAAAAAAAAAGTTAAACACAGTTTGAATTGATCTGTTTATTTCTGAGGCAAAATAGCAGTGGGTGCATTTCGGGCAATCGAGCCACATACAACCCTAATCTGTTTTTGTACATCACCAGGAAGAACAAGAAGAAAACAGAAAGACTAGAGAGTCGAGTCCGATACACAACTCGGGTGGGTTCCACAGGCCCACTATTTATTCGTTTCAAAAGCAGCACGAGATCATGAGATCATAGTGTCAAAGTGAACAAAAATAAAACAAAAAAACATGAGACTTCACAAAATGACAAGCTTCCTAAGAAAAAACCCAAAAAAGGAATTTAAGCAAATGTTCTTCCACCACGACTTCTCTTCAGAAGAAGAAACCACAGTTATCTCCCTGTTCAGACCTCTGACCCCTTCTTCCACCACGACCTCTTGAACCCCTGAATGACCCGCGATCGTTCGATCTTCTTTCTTTCATCTGTGAAAATCTTTAAAAAAAAGTGAAATTATTGAAATGTGAAGAAAAAATATCTGAAAAGTCATTAAATACTCTAAGGATAAACATTAATAAAAGTATTCAACAAATAAACATTAATAAAAGTATTCAACAAATAAACATTAATAAAAGTATTCAAGAAATAAACATTGCCCAAATATAATTTCTTTATAATTATATAATATAATGTAACTCCTTTAAACACCAGATATGTTTTGAGAGCTTAAAGAACGACGTAAACAATGTGCTAAAACTTCTGAAGAATTACAAATTCAAAATATTGAGAAATCAAAAGATAAATTAAATTTTACTCGAGCATTCAATTTACCTCTCTTTCATATTATAGAGCTCTTCAGGCACAGGCTGTTGAGCTTCTTCCATGATCCTGATCAGTTCCGAGGCATGCCTCCAGTCATCTCTTGTTATGAAGGTAATGGCCAGACCCGTCCGACCCGCCCTGCCCGTTCTTCCGATCCTGTGAACGTATTCTTCGATGTTCTTCGGAAAGTCGTAGTTGATGACGTGCGTCACGTCTTTTATGTCGATACCTCTCGAAGCCACGTCGGTAGCAATCAAGACTTTCACGCGACCGGTCTTAATGTCATCGATCGCCTGCAAATAATAATTTAAATAAATTGAAACGAAAATCACGTCTTCTGAACTAAAAAAAAAAAATTAAATTCCATTATTCAATTTAAAGAAATGCCTCAATAAAGTTTTTATAACCACGAATCATAATAACAACAAGCACACCTGCTCCCTGTCAATCTGCTCCCGATCGCCCGTGATGGACGCGCAGTAACAATCCCCCTCGACCACGAGCGTCGAAGCAACGTGATTCACCGTGGACTTGCGGGTCATGAACACGATGGCCTTGCAGTCGCCGGAAATCTCTTGGCTGAGGAGAGCTTTGAGTTCTTTGTACTTGTCGGCTACGTCCATGATGATGATTCGCTGTTCGACACTGTGCACTGCCGTCAGGTCTAACGAGCCGACGAAAACCTGAGAAATCGACGCAAAAAAGGTGTAAAATTAAGCAGAGAAATTAAATTGATTGACGTCTTTACATATTTGAAAAAAACTATTAAATCAAATAATTAATTAAAAAAAAAATCAAATGTAATACACACAATATGTAACCTCTAAACACCTCTAAACACATTATTAAATATAAAAAAAGTGTTAAAAACACTTGCCTATAAAGTTGGAAAAAAAAACGTAACAAAAATAAAGTTTAATGGCACTATACATTATAATGTAAAACTCAAATGAAATATATAATTTATTAAACTAGAAATCTCAACATTTAGTGGGTTAACAAAATATTTTATATAGTTGGTTGCAGATAAGAGATAACCTCAAAACCCTCAAGAGGTAAAAAATTACTTTCTAAAAGTAGACTTTCCTGCCTATCATACCGTTTGCCAAAAACGACCTTTCAGTTACAGAGGCATTCCCAACATTGAAACGAATAAATAAAAAATCTATGAACGGAAGTAACCTGAATGGGGTCCTTCATGTACTTGAAAGCCAGCCTGCGAACACACTCAGGCCATGTGGCACTGGTCATTACAGTTTGCCTACCTGGTCTGACTTCACTCAATGCCTTGTGGATCTCCGGTTCAAATCCCAGGTCGAGCATTCTGCAACAACAACAACAACAACAAATAGAAGATCCACCATTAAAAAACTCAACAAGCTGATAAATAAACATGATTTAAGCTAGTACAACTCATTAACATAGCTAAATAAGTCAGTACCACTCATTAACATAGCTAAGTCAGTATCACTCATTAACATAGCTAAGTCTGTACCACTCATTAACATAACTAAATAAGTCAGTACCACTCATTAACACAATGAAATAAAACATTACCACTCATTAACATAATTAAACAAGTCAGCACCACTAATTATTTCAGTAAACATAACTAATTAAGCCCCATAAATGGTAAAAACACCTACCTGTCAGCCTCATCGAGAACAACATAAGAAACGCAGTCCATGAAGAGATGTCCGTTGTAGATGAGGTCGTTCAACCTGCCGGGTGTCGCTACGACGATTTCGACTCCCTTCATTACGACGTCAATCTGCTCCCTCCTGTTCCCGCCCCCGTAAATGCAGACACACCTGATGCCGTGGTACTTGTATTTCTTCACTTCTGCAAGTCGAAGGAAGTAATTATAATGACATTATTAAATATAAAAAAAGTGTTAAAAACACTTGCCTATAAAGTTGGAAAAAAAAAACGTAACAAAAATAAAGTTTAATGGCACTACAAGTAAATCACAAACATTTTTAGATTTAAGCAAGTGAACAAACCTTCTTCAATTTGGAGGGCAAGTTCCCTGGTAGGAGTGAGCACAAGAGCCGTCGGACCTCTCCTTTCTTCTCTCGGCACGGCTTGCCCCTCGATGTGGATGAAAGCAGGAAGGAGAAAGGCCAGGGTTTTACCCGTGCCGGTCTGGGCGATCCCGATCAAGTCTCGTCCCTTCATGATGACCGGCCAGGCCTGCATCTGAATGGGACTGGGTTTTACGAACCCGTTATTCTCGATCTCTCTCATGATGTCCGGATAGCCTCCGAACGCCTCCGCGAAAGTCCTGACCGGATTGGGAATGACGTCATTTTCTGCAGTGAGATTTGAATCCGGGTCTGGATCTCTTTCGTCTTTCATCGTCGTGCCGGCCAAACTTTCGACCACGATGTTCTGAGATGAACGTCTCAACATGTCCACTTCTTCGGATGTCATCGATGCAACTGCTTCGTCCTCCACATAAAAATCTTTAGCCACTCTCGGAGCTTTGGACCACTTTTCCTGCAGAAAAAAAACCTTTGGCTTTAACAGAATATAAAATTTTCTCATATAGTCGATTATTGAGAATTTCAATTTTTTTAATAACTATTTGATGTCTCATGTCATTCAAATGAAAAACAAAATCGATTAAATTAAATTAAATTCTGCGGCATTTTAAATCGAATATAAAACTAGAAGAACATAGAAGCAAACCTGTTCTGATGTATTGTAATTCTTTATGAAATCTCCCCAGCTCAACTTTGGTTTTCCGTTGCCTTCACAATCACTCTTTCCTTGAAAGCCTCCTCTGTCTGGTGTATCGCGAGAGGACCAGGACTCGGATGACTGATTATTATTTGACTGACCCCACCCTCTTTCATCAGACCGATTTGAATTGAAGTTACCTCTTCTTCCTCTTTGACCACCTCTTTCTCCTGACCATTGACCACCTGATGTTTCTCTTTCGTCGAAGGAACGATGAGAACCGAAATTTCCACCTCTCCCTCTCCGACCACCCCTATTTCCCGACCAATGGCCCTCATTGTTCCTCCACTGATCCCCACCTGATGTTTCTCTTTCATCAGCAGCATGATCTGAACCAAAATGTCCTCCTCTTTGACTACCTTTCCTCCACTGACCTCCACCTGATGTTTCTCTTTCATCAATAGCCTGATCTGAACCAAAATGTCCTCCTCTTTGACTACCTCTCTCTTCAGAGCGTGACCCTTCATTCTCTCTCCATTGACCTCCGGATCGATTCTCAGAATTTTGTCCACTGCTTCTGCTATCGCCTTGATGCCATGCAGAATGGGAATTACCATTTCTCGATACTGGTGCATCAGATAAGGATACCAAATCCAAAATGGAAGACTTGGCCTTGTCACAGTTGGTAATATCATCGCTAGATATTTCAACATGCACTCTGTCGAGCGAATCCACATCGTTTCTATTTATATTTATTCTGACTCCATTTTGTTCTTGGAGTTCTTTGATTTTACTGCCACCCCTTCCAATTACAGCACCAACGCAGTTTAGTGGAATGCGCAACTCAACAGAAGATCTGTTCCCTCTAGAAGGACCACCTGTTCCAGCAGAATCGTTTCTTTTTCCTCTCATGCTAGTATTATGAAAGACGTGTTGCCGAAGGGTACCAGATGACGCATGATCCCAGTCGCCTTCATTATTGGAGGAAAGCATGTAACTCAACTTCAAAAATAAACAAATAATTGTAAGAGTAGCTAGTAGCTAATTCAATTCCTAAGATAAATAAAGATAATCAGACAATGTTAAAAATTTCTAATAACAGCTCTTGAAAATAACAACAATAAAAGAGTCTTTGTTTTCAGTTCAGGTTATAATTTTTTATCATAAAGCCGAACTTGCAAGCATGCTACACAAACATATTATCATTATCATTATGTATAACCGCATTAAAACTGCACACACATATATAAAGTTTATGAATGTCCAAAGTTTGACTCGATGTTTCACAAAATAAAAAAAATCTTAAACCACACGAGCGTGCCCTTCGTCAAAAATGTGAAATAAAACCACCATGACAGTTAAGTTAAATATAGCTGTTTTGGTGTTTAACTAATCAATACATGCTAAACATATTATATTTACCTTTATTGACAATAGCAGAGCTTAACTTAACAGACTTAACGTGTCTCGCTTCAACAAAATTCTTGTTATGCAATATTGTGGCAAACAGTCAAAACGGCCGCCACCCGCGCGCAAGCTAATAAAGGAACGAAATATTTTTAGTCGGCGACCTGCGAGGAAATTTCCATTACAGAAACCGAAATTTATTCGAATCACATTGCAAACATTTAAATTAAAAACAAAATTTATACAACTTTAAGTAAGTTTAAAAAATATCAAAACTTCTAGAATTATTGAACACATTTTTTCTGATTTTATACCACACCTTAACAACCAAATATTAAGATTAAATTGTTTAACTTAATACAAAAAATAATATCTGTCACACGGACATCTGCGATCCGATCTGCTATCATCCGCTTTTAACTCAACAGACCATCAATCAATCAATTGTATATTTATATAGCGCTATTCCGTGACGTTCAATAGCACTCGGACCTGAACTGATCAAACAGATATGTTTTAAGTCCACGACGGAAAACAGTGAGAGAAGTATGAGTTGGTAAGTGGTTTATGAAGCGGAAGAGAATTCCAGAGAAAGGAACCAGAGTAGGAGAAAGAGCGTTTAGCAAAAGAATCCTGACATTAAAGATACGACAGTGACTAAGAGAGGAAGATCGAAAACCAGACTTAGGAGGTATTTTTATTAAATTTGTTAGATAGACCATTAAGACCATGCTATAAATATACTTTACAAGTGGAAGAACCGGGAGCGTCTGGTTTTTGCGGACTGTCTTTGAATTTTGTTACGCAATAATCCTTGATGTTTGTACTTAAGCGCTTTTGACCTGGAATATTTTTCGTTCTTAAAAAAAATAAAACAAGTAAAGGAAAAAAACGAGTTTGTCAACACAATTTTTTCAATTGAATCATGTATTGTCATCCAATATAAAGCTATGCTGAAAGTTCCAGCTTCCTAGCTAGTCAAAAATCTGATTAAATTTAACTTGCTGTATTTGCGTACAGAGAAAGACACACACAAACAGAGATTGTAACCTATAGAAAATTTTGTAAAAATTAAAAAAAAACACCTTATTTCCTTCTACTTTTTGAGATCTAACTCACTCCATGCCAAATATTGTTAAAATTGGCCCAGCGGTTTGGATTTGCATATCAGACAGATAAACAGTCATTTATATATATATATATACTAGCGGGGTGCAAACGTTGTTTTGCCTTATAAATTATTTTAGTTTTTTTATTAAAAGTTTAATGTACAAATTGTCAATTTAAAAAAAAACAATATCTAAAAGCAATCGAGTGTACAATGTTTTTTGTCAGACTATCTTTAGCCAACACAAACAAACTGGATGGTTTGCCCTCGCAAGAACATGCCACGTATAGGTAATTGTTCGTGAGAAAAATATGGCGTGCCCAAATCTAAGCCACAAACAGACATTGTTTGGCCTTGCGACTTATTAATTGTTATTGCGAATGCCAATCTAATGGTAAATTGAATTCATTTGAATTCAATATGCACTTCTGTGGAAATCATTGGGATCCGTGGCAGCAAAACACTTTTGCCTCGGAACTTGCCATTCAAAATGCTGGCTTCGACAATGTTTTTCATCAATTTTTTAATTACTAATCGCGTGCCATTGCACAGCCGCGGTGGGTTCAAATTCCGAAGTAGAATAACCAGAGATCCAACTTTAAGTTGTAGATGATGCGGTGACATGCCTAGCAAATCCAATGAGTTCAAAAAATCTGTTGGATGATTTACGGCTTCGCTGGCATCGCAAACTGTATCAATCGATTTTTATACACCAATTCGCCTGGCAACAACTGCTGTATCTTAAAATTTAAATCATTGACATCCACATTTTTGCTGCAAAATGACCCTTTCTGCCAGCCACTCATGATTCAGCACTGTGGCCATGGATGATTGCTTTTTTATGTTGTACATTGCTTAAGTGCTGAATGAGCTGTTCCGCCTCCATTCAATAAAGTTGCTGCAATGCCAGACGATGCAACGGCCAGAGCTATGCCATTATTTGATCGTATTTCGGCGAGAATTAGAGAAATGAGAAATGTTTTCCCAGTTCCACCTGTGCATCCAAAAAAAGAATCCACCTTGTCCTTCCAAAACTGCCAGTATATTGCGGTCGAAATACATTCTTTGTTCCTCAGTCATTGGTGGACCATAGTGAGTAACAATCGCTGCCATTTCTACAGTATTGTACAGCAGTTTACCTGAAAGGAATCTGCCATGTTTTTGACCTCAAAATGCAAGAAGATAAACATTTTCAATCTCAGACAGTTAAAGATACTCTTTTATAAGAAACAGTATAAATATAAATCATTGATCAAACTTTATATATATATATATATATATATATATATATATATATATATATATATATATATATATATATATATATATATATATATATATATATATATATATATATATATATATATATATATATATATATATATATATATATATATATATATATATATATATATATATATATATATATATATATATATATATATCTATATATATATATATATATATATATATATGACTGTCTATCTGTTGTATTTTCCTGTAAAAAGGACATATTTGAACCTTTTGTTTTTTGCAAAATAACATTTTTTAAATAATTTTAAAAACATATTTTAAATAGCCATGGACCTCTCCTCAGATCTACCAAATGTACAAAAAAAATTTCATAAAAATCGGTTCAGCCGTTTCGGAGGAGTTCAATTTCAAACACTATGACACGAGATATATATATATATATTTTCTTTCAGGCACGCGCTATTAAAGACAATAGACCATTTTGCGTTTATTATTTTTTTCGACAAACATTCTAAATTTTTCAAACTACATACATTCTTTGATTCAACTAGAGCTAACGGACCGTTTCGACTAAAATTGTCATCCTCAGAGCCCATTTAAAATTTAAACCAAACGTCGACGCAAGAATCGATACAATGAAATAAACAATAAAACCAGGTAGAACGTACCTACCCTAGAAATTAGAATATCGTAAAAGGAACTGATATTTATTTATTGAAAAATGCCAGAAGGGCTAGTAAGCCACTAACACTAGCATGAAAAAAAAATAAAAAAATCACAGACATCCTTAGTCATGGACACATGTAAAGAAATTCTGATAAAAAGAGCTTCTGAGTTTTTGACGTCTAAAAAAGACGCAAGAAACCAAATTGCTTCGTTTGCTAAGTCAACATTCATCAAAGGAAAAATTTTAGTTCATTCCTACTCTCGAGTAGTTCTTCACATTCTGAAACATATCAAAACAGACAACATGAAGGTCTATGTCACTGAGTCAAGACCAGATTTTTCTGGTAAGAAAATGTTTGATGAGCTTGTATATATATAAATGAATGTATGTATATATGTATGTATGTATGTATGTATGTATGTATGTATGTATGTATGTATGTATGTATGTATGTATGTATGTATGTATGTATGTATGTATGTATGTATGTATGTATGTATGTATGTATGTATGTATGTATGTATGTATGTATGTATGTATGTATGTATGTATGTATGTATGTATGTATGTATGTATGTATGTATGTATGTATGTATGTATGTATGTATGTATGTATGTATGTATGTATGTATGTATGTATGTATGTATGTATGTATGTATGTATGTATGTATGTATGTATGTATGTATGTATGTATGTATGTATGTATGTATGTATGTATGTATGTATGTATGTATGTATGTATGTATGTATGTATGTATGTATGTATGTATGTATGTATGTATGTATGTATGTATGTATGTATGTATGTATGTATGTATGTATGTATGTATGTATGTATGTATGTATGTATGTATGTATGTATGTATGTATGTATGTCCTTTATGCATTGCTACACTATTCATCCGATCGTAATGAAATTTTCACACAACCTTGAGAGTCAAGGAGAATCAAATATAGAGAAAAAAAATTGAAATCCGTCACAAAATGAACGGGGCGGAGCGGGTGAGTGTGCAGGAATTATATACATATATATACACTATACACATACATATACATACATAAATGAGCGAAAACGGGAACGGGAAGCCAGCTGAGAGCAAAAGATAGAGCGGGAAAGGGAAAGGGAAAGCGACCGATAACGGGAAAGCAACCGGGAGAAGGAAACGGGAGCGAGAGTGACAAACATTAGAAAAACCTCTAAAAACCCCGGGCAACGCCGGGTGCCCCCGCTAGTATATATATAAAACTTAATAAAAGTGAATGGTTTTATTTATGAACAGGCATTAGAAATTAAAAAAATAAAATTAATAATTTTTTTCTATTGTTTATATTACAACAGAAAAATTCAAACAAAGCTCAAAATAAAGTAAAATATCACTGATGGTCTTTTTCGAAAATTTCTCAAAAAACGTAGTCAAGTTCATACCTGATGTACTGGTTCTCTTTTGTATTAGATGTTCTTGGGAATGCAGGAACAAGAGCATCTTGATGTCCCATATACAGCGTATTGTAAATTTTCCAATAAACAGTTCTAATTTGTCGAGCAGGGTGGTAAAGACCATGAAACAAATATTGCAAAATCTTTGTTGGTCCAAGCGCACGCATCATGCCTTCAATCGCAAAAATAAAAGCTTGTTCGACATGCAGAGAGGTTTCAAGAATGTTTGGCCACACAAAGTTCAACAAATGAATTAATGCATCTTCGCAATCAAAACCACATACTCCCAATGTAAGGTGACCAATGGCGGACATTGCTGTTTGTCTGTGCACCAGATCTCTATCCATTAGAGCATCTTCCAGAAGTGGTGTGACTGTGTAAACGTAATCTTTAGCCATTTCACCAATATATTCAAACATGAAAGACAGTGATTTGAGCACTCCGGTTTGCACGTTAAGTTCGGGTACGCGATACTCGTTCATCAGGGCAGGTAAAATAATAAATGGTGAACACGTTTCAGCCACGATAGCAATGGCGACTGTGGCGCAGACACGATTCTGACGTTCTTGAACTTTAAGAGAGTTGAGTAAAGTGGCTAACACATCGTGAGGGCCTATGGCTTTAGCAATATATCCAAAAGTGTTAACAGCGGCTCTTCTGATTGCCTTTTTGTGGGCTTTAAGCAGTTCAAGCAGCTCAAAGCAAATTCTCATCCATTCTCTGGGTGAAACAGATTCAGCTCCTCGGTCTGCAATGCGACCTATTAAGTCAATGCAATTCTCTTGAACTTTTTCGTGTCTATTTTTGAGAACTGGATTAAGTCTTGGAAGAAGATCTCTAATTGGAGGTTTTAGATTGGTCATACCAACGGCATTTACAATACTTTTCATGGCTCCTAAAATGCTACCAAGAACTTCCGGATATTCCTCACCAAGATTTTCATAAAACATCATACTCAAGGTGTTTAACATTTTTTCGTCGTCACATAAACTCATAGTGTCTGCTATTCCAGCCGCAAGATCTGCAGCTTGTTGCCTTACTTTTGCGTCTTTATTATTCATCCTGAATAAAATGTGGGAACATATCGGCTCAATGTACGGCTTAACTCTCTTGCCCAAAGTTTTGATTAACGTCACAAACCCACTCAATATTACTTTGTCTGACACACTTTGATCTTGAAATGCCCTTATTGCACCGTCAATCAGCAGTTCTTCAAGTTTTAAGTCCACATCAGCGGCACCAAGGTTTATCATGATTTTTTCAATAGTCGCCATCGTCATTTTTCGAAATGGCTCGGATTCATCCTTCAAATTTTCCACAATCCTGGTAATAATTTCGGCACCTCCTACTTTAGCAGCAATATCTACTATAGTTTCAACTAGTGGTATATATCTTTTTTTATCAAGTAGGGCTAGTGCCGTTCTTTGATTCCAAAAATTTTGGAAAAGCGGTTGCAAAATCTGATTTTTAATGTATGATGCATCAACACCATCCGAGATACAGCACTGCTTGAGAGCTTTTAAAACACTTTGTTTCATTTCTTCATCAGGAGACGAGAATTCTCGGATAATTATTAATAGCGTTTCTTCAACGTAAGATTTAAGGTATACGGGGTCCATAAGTGGAATAATGTTCCCAACTGCTCTGATGATGGCTGCCAAAGTTTTTCCTCTATATGTTTTAATAGCCTTTAATAGTTCTATGGCAACGTCGTTAAAAGCTTCCATGCCATAAGTATCAGCTGCTTCAGCTAATGCAGCCAGTGCAAGAGCAGTGATAGTTTTAACTTTCTGGTTCTCATCTTTTAGTCCATGTTTAATACTGTCAATTAAGTCTTTCAGATGAGGTAGCACAGCACATTTTGAAAAAATTGCTATCTGTTGAACGATCTTTATCCCTGTATGCCTGGCCTGCCAAGATTTTTTGGCTGTACATACAGCTTTTAAAAATGGAAGAATAGCAGATATTCCAAAAGCTGACGCCACAACTGCGAAGGATCGAGCCGAAACGTTTCTAATATATTCATCCATGTTATCAAGATCCGGCCTCATAATAGAAATAATTGCTGCTAAGCCAACTGCTTTAGCCAGGTTGGATATAACTTCTCGTGCTTCGAACCTGACATGATACTCTTCGTCAATGAGTAGTGGTTGTATCACAACAAGAATCTGTTTTGTATATGGACGAACTTTATCATCTAGTTTATACAATATTCTATCCATAACTTTGATCAACCAATGACGTTCATGGTCCTCCAAATTTGGGTTGAGAAAAAGAGGAAGAATCTCGTCAAATAAGGATTTGGCACCAAAGTCTTTAGCTTCTTGTGTTATTTTCCGCATAGCGGATTTTCTCTGAGGAGGAGTTCCGTTTTTAATTTTATGCAATAACTCCAAAATTTGTCTCTTTTTTTGTTCCTCTGAAGATAAGCTGTTTATATCAACATCAACCAGCAGTGAGCCAAAAGCCTGTAAGTCCTCAGGTTTTAAAATAGGAAGGTTGCCGTTAGGTTGAAGATCAACAGCATGTGTCTTAGTGTCAGGTGTTTGCATTTTGAACCCGGAAAATGAAAGTGGTGTAGGAGTTCCTATCAGTTTTCTTGCAGCAGTACGGATAGGTATATATTCTGCAGGAGGTTCAATTATTTTATAACCTTGAGGCAGAACAGCATCAATATACTCGTCTGTTAATAAGCAGTCTTTAGCATCCAAACTCCATGTTTTTAACAGGTCTTGAGTCATTGGAACTTTACAACCCGGTGCTGGTGTAGCAAGAGCCATTGCTTTTAATCCAACTGGTGTGTTTGTTGAAGGAGTGAAAACATTCGCTGTCATTTTAGCCGGGGTAGCGTTTCCAAAACATGGCGTACCGGCTGCCATACTTGCGGGTGTCTCATCCCATCTGGATCGCTTTGGCACAGCTGCAGGTGTTGAATTTTGGCTGCAAACATTTTCTTGTTCGCTGCGTTCTGACCTTGGGGTTTCTGCAGCGTCACATCTACTCATTGATTTTGGAGTTTCATCCCATCGATTTTTACGAAGTATTTTTCTGTTTCCAGGAGTTTCCATGCCAGGTGTGGCATCCCAGATTCTTTGGCTTTCTCTTGCCATGACCAATGGCGTTTCATCACCTTTTGCTTGAAAAGGAGTTTCGTTCCAATTCGAACAAAAAGGAGTTGCAGCATCTTCACGTCTAACTCTTTTCTCATTAGAAACTTCAACCTCGCTTTGATCCCACCTACGTTTTCTTGACAGTGTCTGGCTAGTTGTTGAATTTACGGTTTCCATGCTCACTTCTTTAATTTTCTTTTTTGCCTGCTCAACAAGTAGTTTTTTTGTCTTATTCTGTTCCTGTTCCATCATAACATGAGCATACGTTCTGTGTTCTGAAGAAATACTTGGCGTAATGGCTCCTACGGCAAAAGGATCATGCCTAGGTGGAGTGAGTATAAGCTGCATTCTTCTTCTCTGATAGTCATTTTCCTTGTCAATGATTTTCGGCCTTCTTCGATCTGCTAAAGGATCATAATTTTCTTCAATTAATGATTCATTTGTTTGGCAACCGAGATCTTCATCATCGTCAACAACATCAGCAGGATCGAAAGCAACGTAACGCTGCTGATGAGAGTTCACAACAGACAACGGAAGTCTTGTAGTATCGATAAATTTGGAAACCATAACGCATGTAATTATCAGATATTCTTAGTTCTTAGCTTATAATATAGATTAGATAAAAATAATTTAGTTTCGATTACAAAATCACAATGATATCGATCAGGTTATTAGAAGTTTCAACGACAACTATTGTGTTTTAATAGGAATTAGTTATATATATATATATGCATGAATTTATATCTATAAATAAGTATATATATATATGTATATATATATATATACATATATATATATATACATATATATATATATATATATATATATATGTACATATATATATATATATGTATGTATATATATATGTATATATATATATATATATATATATATATATATATATATATATATATATATATATATATATATATATATATATCTATATATATAAAAGAACATGTCCTGACTGACAGATGACTGACTCATAATCAACGCCGAGCTCAAACGCCTCATCCTAGGAACGTGAAATTTGGAACTTATATTACTTTTATAGCGTAAACATCCGCTAAGAAAGGATTTTAGAAAATTTTGCTCCTGAGGGGAAAAAACTGGAAAACAAACTTTTTTCTAAACATTTTTTATAAAAAAATTTTCTGAAATTTGGTATATAGATTCTTTTTGAAAAATAAAAAGATACATGTTTCACCATTTTTTGAAAATTCGGTTTCCCGGACCTCAAATGTGGGTTGGAAAATTGGGTTATTTGGTTTTTAAAGTAGCTTCTACTCAAAAACTGTTAATGCTACAGGAGTAAAAATTAGTGTTTAGTTTCTACTCCAAAAATAATGAAATACGTGTTTTAGCATTTTTTGAAAATTTGGTTTCCAGGACTTCAAATGTTGGGTGGAAAATAGGGCTATTTGTCTTTTATAGTAACTGCTACTCAAAAACAGTAAATACAACAGATGTAAAAATTATTATTTAGTTTCTTTTCTAAAAATAAAGATATACGTGTTTCAACATTTTTCACAAATTTTGTTTCCCGGACCTCAAATGTGGGTTGGAAAATTGGGTTATTTGGTTTTTAAAGTAGCTGCTACTCAAAAACTGTGAATGCTACAGGAGTAAAAATTAGTATTTAGTTTCTACTTCAAAAATAATGAAATACGTGTTTTAGCATTTTTTGAAAATTTGGTTTCCAGGACTTCAAATGTGCGGTGGAAAATAGGGTTATTTGTTTTTTAAAGTAACTGCTACTCAAAAACTGTAAATACCACAGATGTAAAAATTAGTATTTAGTTTCTATTCTAAAAATAAAGATATACGTGTTTCACCATTTTTTTACAAATTTGGTTATAGGACCTTAAATGTGGGATGGACAATAGGATTACTTGGTTTTTAAAGTTGCTGCTACTCAAAAACTGTGAATGCTACAAAAGTAAAAATTAGTATTTAGTTTCTACTCTAAAAATAATGATATACGTGTTTCACCATTTTTTGAAATTTTGGTTTTCAGGACCTCAAATGTGGGGTGGAAAAAAGGTTTCTTTGGTTTTTAAAGTAACTGCTACTCAAAAACTGTGAATGCTACAGATGTCAAAATTAGTATTTAGTATATACTCAAAAAATAATGATATAAGTGTTTCAACATTTTTTAAAAATTTGGTTTCCAGGACCTCAAATGTGGGGTGGAAATAAGGGTTATTTGATTTCAAAATAACTGCTACTCAAAAACTGTAAGTGCTACAAATGTAAAAATTAGTATTTTGAAGTTTTGTGCCGGTTAAAAGTAGCTAAGTCCAGTTTATCACCGGCCGGGTCAAGCCTTTATTTTAGAGTCTTCACACGGGCCAGGCCAAACCTTAACTCAAGGTGGGACGGGCCGAGATTTTTCACCAAGTATATAGATGTTTTAGTGATTTTAGGGTTTTATTTGGGCCGGGCTAAACCTGAAGTCAAGGTGGGACGGGCCGAAGTTTTTCATCAAGTATATAGAACTTCTAGGTCTGTAAAAAGGGGCCGGGCCTAATTCAGACGGGCTGTGCCGGGCCAGGAGTTCGGGTTTTTAAAACGGGCTGGGCTAAGTTGTCGACGGGCCTAGCCGAGACCTAAACAATTGATCTCTACTATGGATGCACTGTTCAAACTCTCTAATTTCATGCGAGCGAAGCCGCTACGGGCACTGCTAGTATATATATATATACTAGCGGGGGTGCCCGGCGTTGCCCGGGGTTTTTAGAAGTTTTTCTAATGTTTGTCTCTCTCGCTCAGGTTTCCTTCCACGCTTACTTTCCCGTTCCCGTTTGCTTTCCCGTTCTTGGTTGCTTTCCCGTTCCCGTTTGCTTTCCCGTTCTTGGTTGCTTTCCCGTTCCCGGCCGCTTTCCAGCTTCCGGTCGTTTTTCCGCTCCTGTTTGCTCTTCCGTTCCCGGTCGCCTTTCCGTTCCCAGTCGCTTTCCCGTTCCCGCTCACGCTTGCTCCCCCGTTCTCGCTCATGCTTGCTCTCCCATTCCCGTTCTCGATCTAAAGGGAAAGCGACCGAAAACGGGAAAGCTACCGGGAGCGGGAAAGCAACCGGGAGCGGGAAAGCGACCTAGAACGAGAAAGCGGAGAAGGAAATGGGAGCGAGAGAGACAAAGACTAGAAAAACCTTTAAAAACCCCGGGCAGCAACTGGTACCACCGCTAGTATATACATACATACATACATACATACATACATACATACATACATACATACATACATACATACATACATACATACATACATACATACATACATACATACATACATACATACATACATACATACATACATACATACATACATACATACATACATACATACATACATACATACAAACATACAAACATACATACATACATACATACATACATACATACATACATACATACATACATACATACATACATACATACATACATACATACATACATACATACATACATACATACATACATACATACATACATACATACATACATACATACATACATACATACATACATACATACATACATACATACATACATACATACATACATACATACATACATACATACATACATACATACATACATACATACATACATACATACATACATACATACATACATACATACACACATACATACATACATACATACATACATACATACATACATACATACATACATAAACACACACACAGACACATATACATGCACATACACATACATACATACACACATACATACGCACATACATATATATATATAGTTCCCGCTCGCTTACCCGCTCCACTTCGCTCATTTTGTGACGGATTTCAAATTTTTTTTCTTTATTTGATTCCCCTTGACTCTCAAGATTGTGTGAAAATTTCATTACGATCGGATGAATGGTGTAGCAATGCATATATAACATACCTATATATATATATACATACATACATCTATATATATAAAAGAACATGTCCTGACTGACTGACTGACTGACTGACTGACTGACTGACAGATGACTGACTGATAATCAACGCCGAGCTCAAACGCCTCATCCTAGGAACGTGAAATTTGGAACTTATATTACTTTTATAGCGTAAACATCCGCTAAGAAAGGATTTTTGAAAATTTTGCTCCTGAGGGGAAAAAAACTGGAAAACAAACTTTTTTCTAAAACATTGTATATCTCAAAAACCAAAAATGAGGAGATTTTGAAATTTGGTATATAGATTCTTTTTGAAAAAAAAAGATAGGTGTTTCACCATTTTTTGAAAAGTCGGTTTCCCGGACCTCAAATGTGGGTTGGAAAATTGGGTTATTTGGTTTTTAAAGTAGCTTCTACTCAAAAACTGTTAATGCTACAGGAGTAAAAATTAGTATTTAGTTTCTACTCCAAAAATAATGAAATACGTGTTTTAGCATTTTTTGAAAATTTGATTTCCAGGACTTCAAATGTGGGGTGGAAAATAGGGTTATTTGTTTTTTAAAGTAACTGCTACTCAAAAACTGTAAATACCACAGATTTAAAAATTAGTATTTAGTTTCTATTCTAAAAATAAAGATATACGTGTTTCACCATTTTTTTTATAAATTTGGTTTCCAGAATCTTAAATTTGGGCTGGACAATAGGATTACTTGGTTTTTAAAGTAACTGCTACTCAAAAACTGTAAATGCTACAAAAGTAAAAATTAGTATTTAGTTTCTACTCTAAAAATAAGGATATATGAAATTTTGGTTTTCATGATCTCAAATGTGGGGTGGAAAAAGGTTTCTTTGGTTTTTAAAGTGACTGCTACTCAAAAACTGTGAATGCTACAGATGTCAAAATTAGTATTTAGTATTTACTCTAAAAATAATGATATAAGTGTTTCAACATTTTTCAAAAATTTGGTTTCCAGGACCTCAAATGTGGGGTGGAAATAAGGGTTATTTGATTTCAAAATAACTGCTACTCAAAAACTGTAAGTGCTACAAATGTAAAAATTAGTATTTTGAAGTTTTGTGCCGGTTAAAAGTAGCTAAGTCCAGTTTATCACCGGTTGGGCCAAGCCGTTGTTTTAGAGTCTTCACACGGGCCAGGCCAAACCTTAAATCAATGTGGGACGGGCCGAGGTTTTTCACCAAGTATATAGATATTTTAGTGATTTTAGGGTCTTCAGTTGGGCCGGGCCAAACCTGAAGTCAAGGTGGGACGGGCCGAAGTTTTTCATCAAGTATATAGAACTTCTAGGCCTGTAAGAATGGGCCGGGCCTAATTCAAACGGGCTGTTCCGGGCCAGGAGTTTAGGTTTTTAAAACGGGCTGGGCTACGTTGTCGACGGGCCGAGCCGAGACCTAAAAAATTGATCTCTACTATGGATGCACGGTTCAAACTCTCTAATTTCATGCGAGCGAAGCCGCTACGGGCACTGCTAGTAAACAATATAGAAACACAATTTATTTAAAAAAAAATGGACAAGTTAATAAAAATTACATATCTAAATAATAAGCTGCTTTCAAGACCTCCAGGACAGTATCGACATGAAATTCAAATTCAGGAATATCATCTTCCTCACAACCAGTATATTTTTCTATGTATTGCATGTACTTAATAACCCATTCCATGGTTTCCGATGTTATGTTTGACAATGGTATTTCATTTACTTCACTTTCATCATCCAGCGGAATAGCAAGTGAAAGTTCGAGGGTCTTGGAATACATCGCGTACTTTCTTGGTACGTAAAAAGCTTCACCTTCGGTAGATGTTAATTTGACACCAACAGATGTGTTTCCAATGCAATCCTCTTCTGTTAAGGTTCCGTACTTTTTTTCATCGGCTTGCGAAACCTGTTGAACGTCTACAACTTGATCAGCTTTCATTTTTTATACAATTTAATGGTTTTCTGCTTAAGTTTGATTATTGAAAATACAATTGAGTTTACTTTATATTTCCTAAGTGAGGTCAAACGCAGAAAATCATGATGAAAATACCGTTGATATATATATATATATATATATATATATATATATATATATATATAAATATATATATATATAAATATATATTTATATATATGTATATATATATATGTATATATATAAATATATATATACATTTATCTATATATATATAAATGAATGTTTGTATATGTTCATGTCCTTTATGCATTGCTACACCATTCATCCGATCTCCACCTCTTTTTAATAAAGGGCTGGTGGGGTTAAAGAAGGATGATCCGTCAATTGTCCAAAGAGCTAAGGAACTGATTGCTACATATACAGATTCAACACATATGTACACAGATGCATCTAAGATAGACAATGTAGCAGCTGTGGGAATTTATATCCCGGAAAAAGATATGAAAATAGCTAAGAGGGTCACGAATGACGTTAGTATTTATACGGCTGAGCTAACAGCTATAAAATGCGGCTTGGAGTGGATGGCACAATCAACTCCGCCTCGCTAATTGCAAGCCAGTCCCAAGCCTGGAGAAAGGAGGAGGGAAAAGTTAAAAGGATCAAATTCTGATCCACGACAGGAAGTACTTAAGTGCTTCCTACATACAGCCATTAGAGTCTTAAAACACCTGGTGTAAAGGACTATAAACTATGATAAAAAAAAAAAAAAAAAAAGGATGGCACAACCAGACGGTCCACATAAAATAGCCCTATTTACGGATTCATATAGCTCTATGATATCATTGAAAAATTCCGCAAATGCTCAAAAATCTGCTCTTGTGGAATCAGTCCTAACACTAGCATCCAACCTCTCAAAAGAAGGGAAAACAATTACCCTGATTTGGGTACCTAGCCACGTGGGCATACGTGGAAATAAAATGGCAGACTGCCTTGCCAAAGAAGCTACCAAACATCCCGAAATAGAGATTGAGATTATGCCAGAGATATTTGACATAAAAAAAACAATACGCAGAGAGCTTTTGAACGAATGGCAGACCAGATGGGACTCTGCTCAAGAAAGTCGACACTACTGGTGTCTCGAAAAAAAGTCTCATATAAAATTAAATTCAACACAACAAACAGAAAAAAGGAAGTCATCATTTCCCCACTCCGACTTGGAAAGTGTCGGCTGAAACAAAATTTGAAGAGAATGAATCTTCATGAGACAGGTTTGTGCGAAACCTGCGGAACAGAGGAAACAATCGAGCACTGGTTGCTGCACTGCAAAGAAACGACACAACTAGGAATGGAACTTGGGAACTTTTGTAAAAGGATCAAAAAACCAACTACACTCCAAACCATGCTGAACTCGGAAATATGCCACGACATCTATATATATAAAAGAACATGTCCTGACTGACTGATAATCAACGCCGAGCTCAAACGCCTCATCCTAGGAACGTGAAATTTGGAACTTATATTACTTTTATAGCGTAAACATCCGCTAAGAAAGGATTTTTGAAAATTTTGCTCCTGAGGGGAAGAAACTGTAAAACAAACTTTTTTCTAAAACAATGTATATCTCGAAAACCAAAAATGAGGAGATTTTGAAATTTGGTATATAAATTCTTTTTAAAAAATAAAAAGATACGTGTTTCACCATTTTTTGAAAATTCGGTTTCCCGGACCTCAAATGTGGGTTGGAAAATTGGGTTATTTGGTTTTTAAAGTAGCTTCTACTCAAAAACTCTTAATGCTACAGGAGTAAAAATTAGTATTTAGTTTCTACTCCAAAAATAATGAAATACGTGTCTTAGCATTTTTTGAAAATTTGGTTTCCAGGACTTCAAATGTGGGGTGGAGAATAGGGCTAATTGTCTTTTATAGTAGCTGCTACTCAAAAACAGTAAATACAACAGATGTAAAAATTATTATTTAGTTTCTTTTCTAAAAATAAAGATATACATGTTTCACCATTTTTTACAAATTTGGTTTCCCGGACCTCAAATGTGGGTTGGAAAATTGGGTTATTTGGTTTTTAAAGTAGCTTCTACTCAAAAACTGTTAATGCTACAAATTACTCTAGAAATAATGATATACGGGTTTCACAATTTTTTGAAAATTTGGTTTCCAGGACTTCAAATGTGGGGTGGAAAATAGGGTTATTTGGTTTTTAAAGTAACTGCTACTCAACAACTGTAATTGCCACAGATGTAAAAATTAATACTTAGTATCTACTAAAAAAAAAAAAGATAGACGTGTTTTACAATTTTTTTTAAATTTGGTTTCCAGGACCTCAAATGTGGGGTGGAAAATAAGGTTATTTGGTTTTTAATGTAACTGCTACTCAAAAACTGTAAATGCTACAAAAGTAAAATTAGTATTTAGTTTCTACTCTAAAAATAATGATATACGTGTTTCACCATTTTTTGAAAATTTGGTTTCCAGGACCTCAAATGTTAAATGGAACAAGTAAATTAAAAACGAATTTTTAAAACCAATGCTCTTATATGTAATTAAAACACAAATTTTGCAATCAATTTTTTCTTATATTACTCTTTTATTTTATATTAAAGTCGAAATATCTTAATTATATCGAAATATCGATTTTAATTAAAATTAACTAAATTAATTGACTTACTGTAAAACTAATAATTGAATATTGCATTGTCTTCCATTTTGAGCATGTATGCAAAATTTGAAAAAAATCTATCATCAGGAAGTGACTCAAAAATTGATTGCAAGATTTGAAACAGACAGACAGAGAAACAAACAGACAGACAGAGAAACAGAGACGACGAGTTAATGAAAGCATTGGTAAAAAGGGTCATTTGATTTTAAAATAACTGCTACTCAAAAACTGTAAGTGCTACAGATGTGAAAATAAGTATTTTGAGGTTTTGTGCGGGTTAGAAGTAGATGAGTTCAGTTTATCACTGGACGGACGGGCCAAGCCGTTATTTAAGGGTCTTCATACGGCCCTGCCCAAACCTTAAATCATGGTGGGACGGACCGAAGTTTTTCATCAAGTATATAGAACTTCTAGGCCTGTAAAAACGGGCCGGGCCCATATTAGACGAGCCGTGCCGGGCCAGGAATTTCGGTTTTTGAAACGGGCTGGGCCAAGTTGTCGATGGACCGAGCCGAGACCTAAAAAATTGATCCGTGCAGTACTCTACTATGTATGCATGGTTCAAATTCTCTAATTTCATGCGAGCGAAGCCGCTACGGGCACTGCTAGTCATATATAAATGGATACAAAATAATCCTAAAGAACTGTAAATATAGAGAAAAATTATTTAGTGTAAATAAGTATTTTTTTCAATTTGATTTTGTTTTCGCGTCTTAAAACACATGGTGTAAAAGACTATAAACTATAAAAAAAAAAAAAAAACATTTATCCGATCGTAATGAAATTTTCCCACAACCTTGAGAGTCAAGGGGAATCAAATATAGAGAACAAATTTTTGAAATCCGTCACAAAATGAGCGGAGCGGAGCGGGTGAGCGAGCGGGAACTATATATATATATGTATGTGCGTATGTATGTGCGTATGTATGTGTGTATGTATGTATGTGTATGTGTATATATATATATATATACATATCTACACATATATATGTATTATATATATATATACTAGCGGGGTTACCCGGCGTTGCCCGGGGTTTTTAGAGGTTTTTCTAATGTTTGTCTCTCTCGCTCCCGTTTCCTTCTCCACTTTCCCGTTTTCGTCGCGTTCCCGGTCGCTTTTCCGCTCTCGGTCGTTTCCCAGCTCCCGGTCGCTTTCCCGGGAACGGGAAAACGACCGGGAGCGGGAAAGCGACCGGGAACGGAAAAACGACCGGGAGCGGGAAAGCGACCGGGAGCGGGAAAGCGACCGGCAGCGGGAAAACGACCGAAAACGGGAAAGCGAACAGGAGTGGGAAAGCAGGTGGGAAAGGAAACGGGAGAGAAAGAGACAAACATTAGAAAAACCTCTAAAAAACCCGGGCAACGCCGGGTATCTCCGCTAGTATATACATATATACAAACATCCATTTTTATATATAGATAAGTAAATAGTCAAAAATATCGGTATCGGCCAATGACCCTTAAAATTTTACCAGGCCGATACCGATACCTGAAAAGGCCGATATTGCCGACACCGATACCGATACTATCGGTGCATCTCTAATTGAGATGACAATTTATCTCACAGTCCTGCAAAATGGAAAACATAAGCCATTGCCTGATGAGGAGAACTGCATAGCTGAATGGGAAAAAGACAGGCTTTCCAGTTTTAAAAGATTTTGCCCAGAATAAGTTATCTCTGCCATGCTCAAAAGCGCTTATATAACGTTTGTTTTCAATTTGTTGGTTGCTCACTTCTGGAAGACTCAACAACATGAGCAACAACCTAAAAAAACCTGTATTTTTGAAACATAATTTAAAATTGATTTAAATTTACTTTTTATTTGCCATAATGATTGAATATTTCATGTTAGCAGTAAAAAATTACATCAAGTGTTTTTTTCAAATACATTGAGCATTTCTGAAAACAAAAACTGAAACTGAAACAAAAATAAATGCGTCGAAACGAAATAGAGACTGGAACCAAAATAATGATAAAACTACAATAGAAACTGAAACAGAAATAAGCTTTTTGAAACGAAATAGAAACTGAAACAGAAATAAGCCTTTTGAAACGAAATAGAAACTAAAACTTAAATAAATTCAAAACTTATACTGCACTAGTTAACACCCACCATGAAAAGTTTTAGAACATTCTGCTCCTGAGAAGATAAAACAGGAAGATAAATTTTTTTCTAAAAAATACGCATATCTCAAAAACCGAAAATGAGGTTTAAAATTTGGTATCTGGATTTTTCTTAAAAAAATACGTGTTTCACCAATTTTTGAAAATTTGTTTTTTGGGACCTCGAATGTGAAATGGAGAATAGGGTTATTTTTTTAGAATAACTGCTACACAAAAATTTTAATTGCTACTTTGGGGCGCCTTTTATATTATATTCAAAAAAAGCGGGCCTATCCTGTTTAAAAGTTAGCAGTTGGTTAGTTTGAGTATAAGGCGCCACACGTTTTAAGTTTTAAAAATTTATGGCTTGTTTGTTATACAAATGTCCACAATTAATGCATACCTCCATCAAGACCCAGAAAATTTTTTTTCTTCTTTTTAGTTCACAAAAACGTGGTATTTTAAAAAGATTTTTTAAAAATAATTTATTGATAATATAGTTTTGAGGGCTTCAAATGTCGAGTGGAAAAAGGATTATTTGCTTGAAAACTCTAAAAACATAAAATGTTAAAGTCTTGTATTTTATTACCGAGATTATTCTTACAAAATAACAAACTAAGTGTTTCACCATTTGTTGAAAATTTAGTTTTCTTGACCTCAAGCGTAGTGTAAAAAATAGAATGTTTTTTTTAGAATAACTGCCACTCAGAAACTGAAAATACTACAGATATAAAAGTAAGTATTTTGATGCTACTTAAAAAATAAAGTTACACATGTTTTATCATTTTTTTTATTTTAGATTCAGGTACTACATATGTAAGGTGGAAAAAAGATTATTTGCTTGAGCACTCAATAACTGAAAATTTGAAAACATTAAAATTCAGTATTTATTTTATTTATTTATTTATAAACTTTTTCAAACAGAAGGGCCAACAGGCCACTTACACCCTTTGGATGAAAACAAAAAAGTAAAAGAAAGCAAACAAAAATGAAAAAAATAAAAAGGAAGAAGAGCCAAAATGATCGTTGAGTGTCCGCTTACAGCATTTTTAAATTATTCAAAAACGTCTCTTTTGCAAGTTTTTAAACTTAATTATCTCGTCAAATTTTACTAGTATGTTAAAAATTTTGAAAAGTCAGTCTGATTGATCAGGCACTTAAAACGGCTGTAGGTGGTTGAGTTAACGACATCGTGAGGTAGTAGTGCATTCTATACTGTTATGACTCGGCTGCTGAAATAGAACTTGGTTGCATCAATTTTTTTATATACCAGGTTTTAACTTGTAGCGGTGTTTTTTTTTAATAATAAAATACGTGTTTCATTATTTTTCGCGCGAAAAATTAGTTTCCGAGCATTGTACGCGTTAAAACTGGCTGAGTCCAGTTCATCACGGTACGGGCCAGACCGCCAGACCTCGACTTTTGGGCTTATGAAAAGGGCCGGTTCGGGCCTGAAATTTCGTGCCTAAATAACAAGCAAGGCCTGGAATTTTTTGCCTATAAAATGAGCCAAACCGTGTCTCAAAAAACCCTGAAATCAAGCCGGACCAGGTCGAGATTATGTGCCAAGTTAATAGGGATTTCAAACATGTAAAAACGGACCGGGCCTAGAAGTTTGGCTAATGAAACGGGCCGGGCCGTGAAAAATCAGCCCGTGCAATACTATAGATGCACGGTTTAAATTCTCTAATTTTTTGCAAAAAATAAAATCGGTCACAAAATGAACCGAGAGGGAACAGGAGAGCGAGCGGAAACGGGAACTGGAAAATACCCGAGAACGGGAACGGGAAAGCAAGCGGGAACGGCAAAAGAGCGAGCGAGAAAGGAAAGCGACCGAGAACGGGAGAGCAAGCAAGAGCGGGAAAGTGACTTTGAGCGGGAAAGCGACCGGGAATGGGAAAGTCACCAGAGCTGGAGAGCAAGCGAGGAGGGAAACGGGAGCGAGATAGAAAAACAATAAAAAAACTTTAAAAAAATCCGGACAATGCCGGGATACCCCGCTAGTATATGTATAAAAGAACAGGTCTTGACTGACTGACCGACATAACTCCGCCTTGCTTTTGCAAGCCAGTCCCAAGCCTGGAAAAAGAAGATGGGAAAAGATAAAAAGGTCAAAAGAGATCCACAACAGGAAGTATTTTGGTATTTCTTACATACTCTTTCAACGGGCTTGAAACATCTGGTGTAAAGGACTATAAAGTTAAACTATTATAGCAAAAAAAACTGTCATATATAATCAACGCGGTGTTGAAACGCCTCATCTAAAAACGTGAAAAAAGGAAACGTAGATTACTTTTTTATAGCGTCAGCACCCACTAAGAAAAATCTCCTGCCCATTTCATAAAGTATATGTATATGAAGGTTTACACGACATGTTACTGTTAGACTACATATTTGTACTATTACTTTTTTAGTTACTTACTACTCTTGAAATTATCAAGGCCATCATATCATATAAGAAAAATTCAGTCGGTAGTCGGAACCAAGATTAAAATATAACTGATTCCAGTGCTGAAAGCCGGTGTTTGCCGATGATGGATGTACAAAACATGGAATTCTTTTCTTCCGAGATGTTTTCATACAGCAACCTACCCGTATAATTTCATCACAATATTAAACCTTCATACAATTTGGTTTAAGTTTTTTTTTCTTATCAGGCAATATCAAAACGAATGTTCGAGATTTCCGATTTCTCAGTGAAGATTGTCAGTTGGTTAACCTAATTACAAAATGATGGTGTCATATCTTCAACCCGTGACCTTGACCTGCACATGTCTGGTGGTTAAATAGCCTTTCTTTTTTGTTGTTGATATTATTGAACAGTTTATTGAACACAAACACAAACACGGTAAAAAAACAAGCAAATGTAGTAAAAGATAGGTATGTGAAGAAATAGACAGTCAGAAGAAAATATTTTTCCGCTTTTTTGACTGCCCTAGAGTTAAATATTGCACTAGTATAGTCAATGTTGTAGAAAAATAAATTGAGTAAAAGATAAAAAAAATAAAAATGAGAACGTTAGCTGTTTAACTTCGAAGAGTTTCCGAAAATCTTGTTTAATAAAATTCTGATTTTGATATTTTCTTGCGGGAAGTAAAATAATACTAAAAAGTTTACCATAATTACGATGGATCCTTCCTATCAGCGCTACAATATAATATCGTTTAGTTATATATGTCGGTCTCGCTAGCAGAAGTGATATTATCTTGAAATGAAATAAATATAATAAAAAAATTATTGGTACGAGGCAAATATCCTACTTTCATAAACATCTGTTTTATTTCCTGATTTTTATCCATATTACATTCAGCTTTACATGTAAACATTTTCACGAACTATAACTTCATAATGTCGTGATGTCGTTATTATACTTAAAGTCACGCCGAAAAACTTACAAAAGTGTAATCCCATTAAAAATGTCACTAGATTGAGTGCTTAACATTTGCGAATGGAATTAGAATTAGTTATGATGATGATGACTTTGATGATCATGTAAATCTTAACTCACCCTCTCTCTAACAACAAATCCACTACTACCACTTAAACTATTATCATGTTCACGATCACGATCATGATCGTCATCGTCATCGTCATCGTCATCGTCATCGTCATCGTCATCGTCATCGTCATCGTCATCATCATCATCACCACCATCACCAATGTGAGTTAATTGTTAATTGATTAATATCTGACATTAATTAAAATTAATTGATCACGCGTCAGAAACAGACAGATGATCATCTAAAAAAAATACCAGTTGATTGATTTCGTGATCAAAATAACTGACGACAATACGTACGTTTATGAATTATCGCATGATCATGTATGAACGAATGAATGTGTGTAGTGTGCATGCATGCACGGGATGTGACGCAAAGTATCACTTGTTTCGTTTGATTGAATATGTAATACGTCATGCCATCTTAGTGATGACGACGACGACGACGACCACGACGATGACAATGACGACGACGACGACGATGATGATGATGGTGTTGATGATGATGTTGATGATGTTGATGGTGATGATGATGATGATGATGACGATAATGATGATGTTGATGATGATGATGATGATGATGATGATGTCGATGATGATGTTGATGATGTTGATGATGATGTTGATGATGATGACTCTTAAGTCGTTCATGAGGATGATGATATGTTTGAAAACAGAAAAAAGAAATTAATTTAGCGTCGGACATGCAGATCCTCACGAATATTCGTACACCTCATTAGATGCCCTGGGGCGGGCTACTACATGATAATGCACTTTCGTACAAAAACCCTTCCGACTGAAATGAATGCAAAAGATGGAAAACTACCCTGCAACTTGCCTCACAGCACAATCGATTTTAAACTATGCATTACAAACACGCACACACACACACACTTCTGGACAAATAAACAAACTCACAGACGGATAGACAAACTTGCATAACTCTCGAGCTATAGAGGTGCCTCTGTACACATCTTCTGATTGCTGATACTGTTCCATCCAAGTGCATCATAACTATGCAAGCAAACAAGCAGACACACAAGCAGACACACACACATGCATTCACACACGCTCGGCAATCATACCATCCGTTTATATCAGTGAACATACAAAGAAAACTATAAATATTCATTAGACATGCTAACATCATAAATAAAGAAGGTAAAGATCTTCCTACGCATTCATTTGCATGCACACACACATACACACACATACACACACACTGGATTGGAATTAGCAGACACATACCCAAGAGTATTAATAAATTGGAAAAACCCATCGAAGGACACGTTCACGTGACGTGGAATTGGCGGGAACACGTAAATATAATAACACACGCACACAGCACACGCACACTGTATAAATACTAAATGCATCACGCACCCACGCACATAACTTGCACATCTGAGTCTATGATTGGTACTCGCATCGGCTCTCTCATTTATATAGCGCACAGCTAAACCCTAGTCCCCTAGTACAACAGATCAATTCAATGCGTCCTGATTATTAGCGTTCGTTAAAATTCAATCACGAGTCTAATTATTTTATGAAAATTAATTAAAATTATTGTTAAAAGTTTACAAGAGACGGATTTTATTTAATTTTAAATATCTATTATAATAAAGAGAGATTCTGGAAAAAAACAGTTGTCTATTTATTGTGGAAGACTCCATTCGAATGAACTTCAAAAACAAAATACTTGAAGAGACTTCATGAGGGACTTAGAAGAACTTTTGATATGAACGACGAAAGACAGCAAACAGGTAGCATTAAGCAATAATTATTCAATAATTAAATTAAATTACAGAACTGTTTTAATTCTATTTATATTATTATTAATTAAATGTTATTAAATGATCAATTGGTTTTTTGTTTTTACTTTTTTTTCTTGTTAAAATTCAAAAACCTTTTGTACAACAGCTGTTAGCGATATGACCGATTTCATTTTGAACCTGATAACTCACAGCTGATATAATAAGAGAGACACCATTTAATAACATCAACACCGTCATTTAATAACATCATCATCGTCATTTAATAACATCATCATCGTCATTTAATAACAAAACTTCTACGAAAAAATACAAAAACTTTTAATTGTCTCAGTTTTGGTACCGAAATGAAAATATGTTCATATGATATTCTGGTCTTCTAATGTTGTATCAAAATGACAATAAATCTACTCTGTAAGCCGTTAACACTGCACTAAAATGTTATCTTTTTCTAACAAGATTCTTATTTCAAGCTTAATTTTTCGAAGATGTCATTTTATATCGCCCACATCGCTTATTATTCTTTTGCTATTTTACTATTTTATTATTTTTTTCTGTTTTATTTTCTTGTTTTTATTCGTATTACAAACTCTTATATGATTCCCCTTCTTGTTTGCATCTTCCAAGGACGTTCTGTTGCTTGCAGGGAAATAGCAGGAGTAGAATTAAATATTTAATAACAAACAAATAACCCATTATTTTAATACAATGAACGAAAATATATAATTACTAGAAGTATCTCGTCAAAAATGACGGTCTTTTTTGTTTTTATCAAATATAAAAAAGATATAAATATATACATCCATACATAGCAAATTATTAAATTAGGTAGATAGATATAATGATAATAAATTTTGTTAAAGTATCACGATGATAATAATAATAGTTATATAATAATTGATTAGGTTTATGTATAATAATAAGGAAATATTTTAAATAAATAATTAAATGAATGAATAAAGGATTGAATAAATAAATAAAATTATAAAATATAAATAACTATAATAATTAAAATTTAATAATAAAATGATAATATTAGTTTAAAAAAAAGTAATACTAATAATAATAATAGTAACAATCAGCGACCCTGAATCGTGCAAGTAAATATTGCACTCGAGAACATTTTTATAGCTTTTAATCAAAACAACAACTTGTTAACCTAAAAAAGGAATCTGGAAAACATGTGGTGAGTTTTTCCAGGTAGTGATGTGGATGCATTTGATGTTAATCTTTCTAGGTTGTCGTGTGGATGCATTTGTTGTTAATATTAACTTAATATATCTAGGTTGTTGTGTTGATGCATTTGTTGTTAATATTTCTAGGTTGTTGTGTTGATGCATTTGTTGTTAATATTTCCTGGTAGTCGTGTGGATGCATTTAGTTCAGTTGTAAAGGCAGCTTGCTAACGTTTTCCTTATTGGATATGTTACTACAAAAAAACATAAAAGTTTGAAGCGTGGCACGCATATTTTCATTTCTGTATAATGAGCAATTAATGACGAATCTTTATCAGTTTAGTTCTATTGTCTAAAAAATTAAAAAAAAAACTAAGTTTATGTATTTTAATTGTTTTTAATAATACATTTTTGAAAAAAAAAACTCGATTCGACTTGACCTACCATATGCTCCAAAAATTCCGAGCCATAGACAACTCTGATACCTACAGACATCGGGACTGATTAATGTTGATGATAGAGCACATTTCAAATTTACGGCTCATAAAAAAATTTAGCTCTGGCTTTTTCTAAGCTGAGAATTCTTGTCTACAAAATTTTTTCGATAAGTTTAGGTACTTGGACTTTGTTTTTTTTCCACAAATCCCTTATATTTCTGGATTTGCCGGTTTTTCATTTATTATAAAAAATTCTTTTAAAATGGAATTTTTTTCAATTTATTTATGTAAACATTTATTTAATTGTATTTGATTTGTTTTTGTTTTAAAAAATTATTACTTTTATTACATTTTTCTTTCAACTTTTTTAAACTTTAATAAAATGCATTGTCATGAGAAACGAGCCTATATTTAAATTTTCAGCTTAATTGGATGACAGAAAATTAGTTAATTTTCTCATTCAAGATTTGTAAACATTCAAGCAAGCAAACAAGCAAGAGCGGCGGTGAGGTTTATATAAGGTATTTAAATTCATTTAACTATTACCCGTACGTAGGCATTTCATGACGGTTCATACCAGAGGTGGACAGGGGTTCATTTAGAGACCCAACTCAATTCTTGTAAGTGAAATTTAACAAACCTGGAATATAAATTAGATTTTCGTGACATTATACTTAAAATATTTTTTAAAATTTTTGAAAAAAGTAAATAATTTTACTTTCAAATTTAAAAAATTGTTTTATTATTGTTTAAAAAATCAAAAAATAAAAAAGATAAAAATTTTTTATGGTTTTTTAATTTCACCAATTTATTGGTGAAATTACAAAATTGTACATTTCCCTCATATTTAAACAATGAATTTCTATATTAAAAATTTGGCTCCTATCTTCACTTCGGTGTCATCGCCAAAAATTCGGTGTCACTGACATTCCCCTAAAAATTTATGTTTAAAAGATCTTGTTGTTACCCTACCCAATATCTTAGACTTAAGATCTTCTATTAACTTTTTTTTTCTGCCAAATGCTTTTATATGGCTCTGATTTTTTTTTCTGGAATTCTCTTCTACTTTCTTTGACTGTTTCTTTGTTTCTCGCTTTTTCCCGCCATGGGATGAAGACCTTTCATTTCGCCCAGTTTTCAGCCTAGCACTCTAAGACGATTTCTCTTCCTGTTCACTTTCACCAAACCTTTATTTAGACAATAATTATGAATGCTTAAATTGGCTATTGCAGGACTGCAAACAATAGTGTTTTGTTGATATTATCGGTTTTAATGCAGATAAAAATGAAGGAATGTTTAGGAAACTTTTGATAAAATTGTTTCTAAACAATAAAATTGCAATTGGTTTATGGTTGCATTACCAAACTGAATTTTCTAACTGCAGACGACATTTGAAGCCTTTAGTTTTTGTTTGGAAACAACAATAATATTGCAGAGCAATGAGTGCCCACAAGAGCAGTGAGTCGTCTCTTAACGATTATAAGCTCACTCTGATTGTTTTGGAACACCCACCAAGGGGTTGGCAAAATTGATACCTATATGCCATATAACAAAAATAAAGAAAAACCCGTGTAACACTGAATAAATCAGCTAGTAATAAATAAAAAAATTGTTATGTCATTTTCAAAAGTACTGTTTTCATGTTAAATTTTTTTTATCAAACAACTGTAATAATTGAAATTGGTGCCTCTCCATTTTTGTGATAATTATTTTAAATAATACAATATTGAATTTTGTTTTACTGTTATTTAAATGCAGTATACATTTTATTTTTAAATAATGAACGAAAATCAGTAATAATTATATGTCGGAATTCGAATTGTGCTCAGAAATATGTAGCAATATCAGACCAGATCACATGGAGATAGGATGTAGAAGATGGCATCTCTATAATCGATCAATAAATAAACAATCAGAGAAGGTGATTCATAAACATTGTCTATCGGTTTCGAGCTGGTTGTGAAAAATGAAGTACGTACGTACTACGTACTGATAACGAGATATAGTGAAGTACATTCGTACAGACAGTGAGAGGTAAAGAAGTACATAGGTAATGATTACAGTGAACTGGTTTAAGTACATGCTACCAATGCTAGCTAATCATTGCTCGTGGCTTTGTATTGTTATCTCTATAATTAAGCGCTTAATGAATAAAGATGTGTGAGTATCTTTGTTATTATTTGTAAAAAAAGTTAGTTAGATGGGTGGGTGGGTCTTTGATGAAATTATTGGCTGGATGTGGATGATAAACTCATATTTTGGACATGTTAAATAATTATATTAATTTTTTTCTCGATTGCCTTTATATATCTTGGATCACTACATCAAATTTAATTTACCTGATAATTTTTTTATGAATGGTATAATCATAAATCATAGTCTGCTTCGTTTTTGCTAGCCAGACATTTCCGTCATATTAAAAACATGAAATTCTATTCGACCAACCAAACCTGGATAAAAAAGGGATGGATAAAGTAAAACTGATTAAAAATGATCCACAACAAAATGTGCTTCGGTATTTCTCAGTGGGAAATTCCCACATACTGTTATATTAGTCATAACATATCTGTTGAAGTGGACGTTTTTTTAAAAATCCTTTATAATTTTTTAATTCGGCGACTAAAAGTTGTTTGCAGAATATTTTTTTATGATACAAAGTCTATAAAATAGATAAACATTGACCACAGCATTTTAAATGTTCAATACGTGAAGTATGTGAGGATTGAAAATATAAGAAACTTTCGAATCAATATGGAAAAAACAATTTTTTTTTAAATTTTTAATTTCAAAAATGAAATATCGCTTTCTTGAAATTAACTAAAAATTGATAGTTCATTTCTCTACAAAAATTGTTATTTTTAAAATTGTTTTTAATTTTAATTGATTGTATTCTATAATTTACTCAAATTTTGTCTAATCGATCTGGACATTTAATTAAATGCAAAGTCCGCAGCGGCAAATAAACCCACCAAATTTAAACTCGATTGGATAACGGAAAGTTGGTTTTTTAAATAGTAAAGGGCCCAAAGTATGGCTCAAGCAAACAAACACGGTGAAGTTAATAAAAAGGATTTATACAAAATTCAGAATTTAATGCAAACAAGATTTAATTTATTTAGTGATACATTTGAAAACATAAAAAAATCTCAAATTTCTGCTGTCCTCTTAGTTAGATTTATATTACCAGTTTCCTTTTGTACAGAGGAAGGGAGATTTAGTGTCGCTCATCAATTTAACCGACCGGAACGAATATTGCAAAACTTTTATTATTTCCAGTCCTGCAGATATCCATTTTCCTGGTTGAATGTATCGATGTATGTATGAATTGACGTTCGGAAGTGTTTTCAGTAAGGGATCAAGATATCCAGGGTCAGACAAAACGTTGAGAACAGATTTTGCACGACTTCAGAGGACGAATTATTTCGAGTAAAACAAATCAATAAATAACTAAAGATTATTTATAACATTTAAGCAAAAATAAATTTTTTTAAATAAAATTATATCTATTATTAATCAATTTACGCAGACTTTCAGAGAAGCTGAGAATAACCTCCCTAGAATAACATGCTCTCTCTCTCTCTCTCTCTCTTTCTCTCTCTCTCTCTCTCTCTCTCTCTCTCTCTCTCTCTCTCTCTCTCTCTCTCTCTCTCTCTCTCTCTCTCTCTCTCTTTCTTTCTCTATCTCTTTCGACGTTAACACTACATGATGATGAGATATGAAAAACCTTTAAATTAAATTACTCTTTATTTATGGCAAGTTTAAAGTTATTTTTAAGGTCAAACTCAAATATCAGGTCAAACTTTATTTAGGCCAAGCTTTATTTGAGGGTAATCTTTATTTGATTTCATTCATATTTGAGTTTGAGAGAAGAAAATTCACGTGTGAAATTTTGAAATCAGATTTTTATGGAAAAATAAAGTTTAAATTGAAATATCTTTTTTTTGTTAAAGATAAAAAAGTTATACACGTGTTAAAAATAATTTGGTAGAAATAAAAACATGATAATTAATATAAATCATCTCAGGAGTTATGTTTTTCTGCGACGGGGTAAAGGAGAAGGGGAGGGGATGGGGTAGACATTTTGTAGGTTCAATTTTATAGGCGACACTGAAAGCAAATGCAATCTTATTGAGAACCATGTAAATTCCTGATCAAAGCAAAAAAGAGTACATTGGGTTTTGATTCATAAAATCGAATCGAGTTGCACCGTAGAATCGAAATCTATAAACAATTTTTGTAGATTAGTGTGGCATAAAAAAGTTTATAATTACATTATTATTTATTATTATTTTTTCACAACAAAAAGAAAATTGATCATTTTGTTCTTATTAATATATTAGTATTCATATTATTGTTTATTATTCTCTAAATATGTTTTATTATTAAAAATATTTTTTTAAACATTTAGGAGTCTAGATTATAAAATCTTTGCACTAAGTATTTTAATTTCAAAACCAACAAAAGAGTTGCTGTCAAAAAGAATGTTATAATCTTATAATGTGTTTATTCAACTTTCGATGATGACTTGAATAAGTGTCTTGTTTTGTTGCGCCGATGACGCTTTGTACCACGTGACTGCAAGCAGGATGTATTATTAAAGCAAGCTACCACCGGGTCTGCACTTGAATATTGTTATTCTTTTTTGTTTATACATAAAAATTACTTTTTACATACAGAAGCACATGAATTGATACATTTATTCAACAAAATCTATGAAATAAATGTAAAGCATGATATTTAAAGCAATCCACATTCTTTCAGAGTAATTATTATAATAGCTATAAGCTCTTTTGTGTCAGTGTAGCTGATGAACTTGAATGCCCAAACTGAACGGGTAATTAAAATTACTGAACACGTTTCAAATTGGCTTCCTTCTTCAAAAGGCACATTCATAAATACCACCACCACCACCACCACCACCACCACCACCACCACCACCACCACCACCACCCCAGCCCAACCCCCACCACCACCATCACCATCATCATCGTCACCGTCATCACTTCAACAACTACTACTACAACCATCATCACAACTACAACAATTTTCCCACAACTACAACATCGTTGACCTTTTCATAAATAGTTTCTCTCTCGAAATATTATCTACATAACCATTTTTTTCATTTGCAGTAACGGACGCTGCTGAATGTTAAGCAGCAAAGATCGTGCTCAACATCAACATGGGAAACAAAAACGCAAACAGTAAGGAAACGGAGAATCCTCACAACAACACCGCACAGGACAACGACAGAAGTAACAGGAATTTCAATAGCACACCATCAAACGATTTCAACAGGACAAGCTACCGCCGAATCGACGACAAGACTCTGATAAAATGCTTCACACCGAACGACAATTCCACTTTCAACGACGTTAATATAAATGCGACCAACAACATCAAAACTAACCACAACGACAGAAACAACAATTGTAAAAGAAACGAAATGTCAACTGGTCTCTCTTCCAAGTCTTTCACTTCGTCAAAAACTGGCGTTTTGTTTACACCGATAAATTACATGAAGAGAGTGCTTAGCGTCCGTAAACGTGGTCGGTTTTTAATTTTTTTTTCGTTTAGATTACCAATTTTCGATATTAAAAATATTATTGTTAAAAAATTATCCCAATTATATTTGTGATGATAGGAAGTTTGTAACGGTAAAAAATTTGAAAACCTGTTTTTAACTCAGGCACGGCATTTAGATTAGATTGAGGTTAGCTTATCAGTAGGAGTTGAAAGGCAAGACCCTTTAAAATCGAATTTAAAGTTTATGATGCCGGTTGCATGAAACATCGGTTTCACACTCATAAGCGTTCATCACTGAAGAACATTCACGATACACGTGCATCGTTCAAATTGTAATCGGAAGACGATGATGATAATGATAACAACAATGTTCATCATGTCTCCTCCATGCATCACTGTTTTATAACTAATACTAAAATTAATTTATTACTTAAAGGAAAAGAAGATAGTGGCAAGGATTCATTACTACCATCACCACCATCGCCAAAATCTCTCCACCATCATCATCATCCTCACAATGCTGCTGACGTACACGGTTTCACCAGGGACCAATTATATGCTGCTAAACAAAATGTCATTTTTGAAAGAATGGCCGACAACAAAAACGACAACAAAAACGACAACGAAACCGACAACAAGACTAAAATGGACACAGCCAGCTACGCACGCAGAACAAGCAGCCAGCGCAGATCTCCTTCTCGCACGCAGCTCATCGAAGGTGATGGAGGTGATGATGATGATGATGGTAGTTGCGGTGAACTGCTGCTGGATGACGTATCGTATGTTTTCAATCGCATAGTCGTCAGTTCGAATCGTGGCTTAAATTTACCACCAGAAGTATTCCAGAAAAGTGTTCTAGATGGCTGTGATTTGAAATGCGAAGGTGAACGTGAATCGAGATCATCGAAGAAAGATAATTTTTCTAATGGCGACGAATTAGGTAAGTTTTTGAATCACTTGAAAAAGAATGACGCGATTGAGGTTATCGCACCTGCAAAACCGAAGACGATTCCCAGTGATTTGTTCCAGATGGAAAGCTTCTCGCCAATGCCGAACATGGAATTGAAAACGAAATCCAAAATCAAGATAAGAACTAATCCTTGGATTGCTCAATCAACTGGCGCCAGTCCTCTGTCGTCACCCTTGCTTGTTTTGCCTCAAATCACGCACACCTACCCAAACACTCCGGTTCACGAGGGCTCATTAAAAACCAACCTCTCCAAGAGATCAGACAATCAGGGTCAAACTCTGAGCGTCGAACACGGAGTTTTCAGAAGAGATCAAACACTCGAAAGTCATTCGGCAAATTCAGAGGAAGACATGAACAGTTCCAGTGAGGGGTACTATACATCATCTGTGGGAAGTCTAAGTCGGTGTTCATTGGACTCTCCAGATAGTGGTCCAAATAAATATACAAAATTTGCCAAAGAATCCAATAACGATAGCGGATATTTTGCCACTTACAGCTCTGAAACTAGTCATTTTTCTGCCGCTGAAGATAATATGGCTTTTGGACTGATGGCGGCAGCTGGTAAAAAAACGGATGGAGATTGGATAGCTACGGATCCATCGTCCGACGATGCTGATATGCTGCTACCGTGCTCGAGAGATTTAATCGCCATTAACAAACTTCTCAGAATGAATTACATAGAAAAAGAATTGCTTCTCATTGCTGTTGATGCTGTCAATTTGACTCCACGACAATTGTCTTCATCCGTCGTTCAGTCGGAATCTGAAAAAATCAAACAAGTTGACAGACTAATATTTGATTTTGAGAAAAATATTGATGACGAAGTTTTCGAGAGTTTTGTAAGTACGAAAGCTAATGATCTCGATCAACATTCTGTTCTTGTACCAAATCGTTCGTTTCCTGCATTGAGAGAAAGTTCTCAGTCCGATAGTGACACCACTATCGGTGGCGTTGACGCAAAGAAGCCAAGAGGCTTGCAAGAGGTTTCTCAAAGTGTCGAGGCTAATTTCAAATGTCTCAATCTTCAGAAGAAAAAAATGAAAACGGCTGTCGAAAGTTTCGAGTGGAAAGAAAAAATTAAAAAAGAAAACTTGAGGATGCTCAGAGAGAAATCGATGGAAAACAAAAAAGAGTTTCTTCTATCGACCCTCAACCGTCTCAAGCAGTGCTTGGACCAGCAGAAAAGTTGGCTGCAGCAGGCCTACGACGAAATTCTGCAAAGAAAATGGCCGTCACTCCATCACAGTAGAGCTTAATTATACATTGTTGGTATAATAACTGTTGTAACAGCTATTGTTTTAGTGTTTTTTGAGTGAGTTATGGATGTTATGCATAAACCTCTATATATTCTTAAGTTAGCGGCAGCCACTTTATTGTATTCAATCTGATACTTTTATTTCACCGGTTTAAGACTTAGTTGATGCTGATGTGCTAAATTTAACTCAAAGCTAGGACTGGTTATATATATATATATATATATATATATATATATATATATATATATATATATATATATATATATATATATATATATATATATATATATATATATATATATTCAGTGTGCAGTGGTTGAATATTTTCAGTCTTTGAGCAAAAGGTATCTACGACATTTAGAATGCCGGTCTTGGTTTAGCAAGATTTGTCTGGTCTAAATAACTGGATATATGGTCGTCTATTGCATAGCTTTTGCAGCGTCATTTCTACGTTTTTCAATTGAATTTTCGTTTATTTTGTCTGCTCTCTTAATCTGCCAGGTTTAATTGATGTTTTCGGTTAAATTTATTTGCTTAAATGCAAAATGCAAAACAAAAAAACTTAATAAACCATGACACCTCCTGGTTAAGAGATGTAGATTTGGCGCTATGAAAGCTTTATCAGCTTATGTACCATTCTTAAAACAACTTTCAATGTCACCACTATTGTCAACATTCAATTTCTCGTACATTTTCAAAACTTCGTATTTAGCGTCGTTCTCTTAAAAACAACATTTTTCAATTGTATTACATTTTTGATTTTATTAGTTATTTAATTTTCATTAACTTTACAATTTTATAAAAAATTTTAATGAAGCAAATATATTCTTGTTTCAGTAGCTTGCTATTTATGCCTCTTCTAATATTTGTTTATTTAACTAGAGAATATCTTATGTGTTAAATAAAAATTTTCAAAAAAGTTTGATGTTTTGGTCAATGTAAATTGCAGATAGTCATTCAAGTGGGGTTGTATTTGCGTTGGATCATTGCTGTAAGTAAATACAAATTAAATATTAAATATAAATTATATTTTTTGGAATGTAATTACATCAAGTTGAAATTATTAAACTCAATTTTAACTTGATGTAATTACATAATTTTAACCACTTTTTTTTAGTTTAGTTGAATTTTTTTAAATTTTTTGTTCTTATTAGTTTAACTAAAGTTATTTAGCTCACAGTTATTAAAAGTTTAACTAAAAAATAGTTTGTGCTCATCTCTGAAAAAACCCATGTCAACGTTTTCACTATATAGGGTAAATTTTATTTTTAAGGGCTATCAACAAAATTGGCTACATAGTCAACACAAAAAATTGAAATAATATTAAAAATCAAATATAGTTCAGCGAAAAACGCTGTTTTTGAAATATATGTCAAAGATATTCTGATTTTCATTAATCTACGTTTTTTGGCTGTAGAATTTTACTGTTAGCTTTTAGTAGGTCTGTTAAAAAATTGTATATAGCCAGAAAATTTCAATGTCTTTTCAATGCGTAAAAAAACGTGGTTTTTAAAAATATTTAAATTTTATTATTTTATAAGTAGAACTAAATCCAAATTTTTACAACTTCAACTTAATAAATGTTTTTATTTAACTTCACTCATCTCTCTGTTTGTTTGTTTGTTTGTTCGTCTGTGGTGATCAAATCTTAGAAACAAAAATTCACCCACTTTTCGACCACCTAGAGCTCTAAAACTTTCAGAAAAGCTTTATTATGGATGACAATACATGAATTTAATGTTTCCGACATGAATTAGGTTTTAAATCAATTAAAATTAATCAAATCAAAGTAATAAACAGTCGCTAGATGGCAGAAATTAATTCATTTGACAACCGGCCACAAAGCTCTGGCGAACAATATTTCTTTTCTTTTTTTATTAAATTCTTGGCACGGGCAATGAGCCCCTCGCCAGCAACTGAAAACGGCAATTTCAAAATTAAAATGAAAAAAACGTATGGCAAAAAAAAGAAAACAAAAGTAAATAAATAAAAATACAAAATCCACTAAAACGCATATTTCTTTTGATCGAAAAAATCATCCACCAGAGCCTTGAAAGTAGCTAAATTGGGAGCTTCAACTACGTCTTCTGGAAGATTTTTCCAATATCTTACCACTCTATTGGAAAAGAAATGTTTTCGACAATCCCTGTGATTTATGCCTGTAACAAGTTTCCAAAAATGACCTCCTGTCCGTTGGCCTGGACATGGCATTAGTGCAGGACAATTGAAGTTCAAAAAGTATCCTCTCGTGATCCTGTACGTCATGATCATGTCAGCTCTAATTCTACGATAAGCCAACGATGGAAGCTTCAATTTCCTCAACCTGTCTACGTAGCTCAAATACTTACAAGATCTGACCAGTTTTGTGGCTCGTCTCTGAATTCTCTCGATCTCTGCAATCAGTCCCAATCGGTACGGGCTCCAAACCTGTACAGCATACTCCAAGTGAGATCGAACGAGAGACTTATAGACAAGGCTTGAAGTTTTCCAGAAGAACACTCGTTGGAGAAAGTCCGGAAGCCGGCGGCGAGGCACCCGTTGAGTCCTGAATGTCACGAATCTTTTTGGTGAAATGGTCCAGTAGATCCTGAGCGCTAGGGCCACCGCCCTTAGTGGCTGCCACCCAATTGAGGCTAAGAATACTAGAAAAGGTAATAATAATAATAATACAGTTGGACCTCGCTTATACGACCCCCCGTTATACGACTTTAGTAAATGCGGTTTTGGTCCATGTGATGTCACAAATTGTATAGAGGTTCTAGAGTTTGATGATGATGGAGTCAATTTTGAAGAGTATGCTTATTAGCCAACAAGTTCAAGTGTCCACGGCGTCCCAGTTGTAGTTGAACAAGAAGAGAAAAACATTGAAGACATTGATTTAAAAGATTCGTATGATGAATTCAATAGCAGTCAAACTGCAATTGTATATGTTAATAAACTTTTAAAGTATGATTGTAAGCATTACAACAGTACGCTAGCTAGCCATCTCATTAAAGCGGTTTTTGGGGTTGTGTAATGTTAAATTAAATTCTTTAAAATAACAAAAAATCTGGAACTATTTTAAACCATAGCTCAAATACTTACAAGATCTGACCAGTTTTGTGGCTCGTCTCTGAATTCTCTCGATCTCTGCAATCAGTCCCAATCGGTACGGGCTCCAAACCTGTACAGCATACTCCAAGTGAGATCGCACGAGAGACTTATAGACAAGGCTTGAAGTTTTCCAGAAGAACACTCGTTGGAGAAAGTCCGGAAGCCGGCGGCGAGGCACCCGTTGAGTCCTGAATGTCACGAATCTTTTTGGTGAAATGGTCCAGTAGATCCTGAGCGCTAGGGCCACCGCCCTTAGTGGCTGCCACCCAATTGAGGCTAAGAATACTAGAAAAGGTAATAATAATAATAATACAGTTGGACCTCGCTTATACGACCCCCCGTTATACGACTTTAGTAAATGCGGTTTTGGTCCATGTGATGTCACAAATTGTATAGAGGTTCTAGAGTTTGATGATGATGGAGTCAATTTTGAAGAGTATGCTTATTAGCCAACAAGTTCAAGTGTCCACGGCGTCCCAGTTGTAGTTGAACAAGAAGAGAAAAACATTGAAGACATTGATTTAAAAGATTCGTATGATGAATTCAATAGCAGTCAAACTGCAATTGTATATGTTAATAAACTTTTAAAGTATGATTGTAAGCATTACAACAGTACGCTAGCTAGCCATCTCATTAAAGCGGTTTTTGGGGTTGTGTAATGTTAAATTAAATTCTTTAAAATAACAAAAAATCTGGAACTATTTTAAATCATAACTTTTTAAATGACTGTTATTTGGCTTAAAAAAATAAACTAATGATTGCTCTCTGTTGTTTTCATATGTATTTCTGAAGAAAATACGACTTTTTCACTTATGCGACCGATTTTACGTGGCAATGGAGAAGTCGCATAAGAGAGGTTCTACTGTAATACGAAATTTATCAAGCGCCAAGGCACGCGACTGAGACGCACTCGGATAACCTGAAAATTGCATAGTTCAAAGGCCGATTTTAAATAAAAGTTTTAAGTTTAGTTCTAAAGGCAGCGACAGTTTCGAATTTTGGATGGCAGTGCATTTCAGACGATTGGCGATGCCTGTCGAAAAGACCTCGCACCGATATTGCTGTTGGCTTTTGTCCGTGCGACTTCAGGAGCTGTGGATGAGCGGAGCGGTCTTTGGAGAATTCTGTTGTGAAGGAGTTGGTGAAGATATGTTGGCGATGAACAAAGCCAAATTTGTACGTTATCAGAGCGATTTTGTACAAAATTCGATAGTGTACCGGCAGCCAGTGAAGTGTGGACAGACGGAATAAAGACGACGACGATAACAGAGATGACGACGACGGTGGTAGAGATGACAACGACGATGGTAGAGATGACAACGACGATGGTAGAGATGACGACGAATCCAAAGAGTAGACTCCAAAAATAAAATCGGTCGCGAAATGAGTGAGTGGGAGCTGGAACGGAAAAGCGAAAGAGCGAACAGGAAAGGGAAAGCGACCGTGAGCGACAAAGCAACTGGAGCGAGAGAAAAACCCCGAGCAACGCCGGGTACCCCACTAGTAAATATATATATATATATATATACTTATTTTTTATATATATATATATGTATATATATATATATATATATATATATATATATATATATATATATATATATATATATATATATATATATATATATATATATATATATACATATATATATACATATATCTACATATATATACATATATGTGTATATATATATATATGTTTATATACATACATATATATATGTATATGTATATATATATACATACATATATATGTATAAATATATATGTATATATATATATATAATTATATATATATATATATATATATATATGTATATATATATATTGTAACGTCGGTTGTCCGATGAGGAAAATCTTCAACAGGAGCCGGCGTTCAGGTTCTTATTTATTTAGACACCACAAGTTCTGAGGTACCCACAAACTTTATCAGCTCCCAAGGTACAACACACAGAGAAATCAAATCAACAACTTAGCACGAAGTCAGGCACGAAGCACGAAACAATAATTTAATAGCACAAAGCAAAGCACTAAGCACACAGCAACAATTTATTAGCACGAAGCAAAGCACGAAGCACACAGCTAATCTCATAATCTTTTTAAAAACAAATCCGTCATATCGTCACATAGCATAGAAATAAAAGATAAAATAATAGATATTTAATTTAATACCCCAGATAAAAAAAATAAATAATAAAAAAATAAAAATAATTATTTACGAATTAGTAAAAATTAGTAACAACCGTTACACCTCCCTACCCAAAAAGAGTGTAGTTAAGGGTGGAATGCAATGTTATCAACACCCGTAACTCACTTTACATTATTGTATAGTTTTCTTGATCGTTGTGGAGGGAACCTCAGCGCCGTCGTCTTCTATGGACCGTGACATGAAATCGGCAGGAATGTTGGTTCGTCCCGCCCGGTACTTGAACTGAAGATCAAACTCTTGAAGTGCAAGGGCCCATCTTGTAAGTTTTGAACTTTTTGTCGATACTTCCGTTAGAAACGTAAAGGGATTATGGTCGGAGAAGACCGTGACCTGTGAAAGCAGCAACCACCCTTTGAACTTTTGGAGCGCCCACACCACAGCATAGGCTTCTCTTTCGATGGTTGCCCATCTTTGTTGTGTGTCACTGAGTTTAGCACTGGCAAAGGCGATGGGTTGTTCCTCTCGGTTCGCGTTCCACTGGAAGAGGCAGCATCCAACGGCTCCCGCGCTTGCATCGACAGCCAAACCAAACTCTCGTTGGTAGTCAATTGTGTAGAGGGTGACGGATTCTACTAGGAGTCTTTTTAGCTTGTTAAGCGCCTCTTCATGTATGTCCAGCCATTCTACCTTTTGGTTTTTTCCACCCCGCATTAAGTTGATGATGACCCCAGCTACCTCTGCAAATTGTGGAATAAATCCTCGAAAATAACTAAAAAAACCAATGATACTTCTCACGTCTCGCGTCGTTTGAACGGGTCTCAACTTATGGAGGCTTCGGACCTTCTCGGGATCGGGGGCAATGGTTCCGGATCCAATGAGGTGACCTAGGTATATCACTTTTGGTTTCCCAAAATGACACTTACTCATATTTAATGTTAAACCTGAAGAATTAATGATCTTAAAAAACTTATTAAGATGATCCAGGTGTTCCTCCCACGTTGATGAATAGACAGCGACGTCATCTACAAAAGGTGCAACAAAAGTATTAATCGGTTGCAAAATTTCTTTCATAAGACGCATAAAAGTATTGCCAGCCGATTTTAGTCCGAATGGCATTCGGGTGAACTCATATAAGCTATCATTGCAAATGAATGCTGTGAGCCATTGAGATTCGGGATGTATCGGCACCTGCCAATATCCGCTTTGAGCGTCGAAGCAGCTGATGTATTGTGCTGCTCCCACCTTCTGTAAGATATCCTGAACATCAGGTAAAGGAAAGGCATCCCCTTCAGAATGTTTATTAATGTATCGAAAATCAATGGCGAGCCGGACCCCTTTTGTTTTGTCATGTCCTTTAAGGACACAAACCACCGGACTCACCATCTCGCTTCTAGACGGCTGGATTATCCCCTGAGCTAACATATCGTCGAGCTGACGAGCGACGTCTGGTTTCAACAACTCCGGAATTTTATACGCTTTGAAACGTTTGGGTTGGAAGTTTGCACTAATCCGGATGCGATGACTTGCTAATTCGCATCTACCTAATTTTTTGGAAAAAACATTGGGATAGCGGTTAACTATCTCCTGAATATCTAATATCTGAGAAGATGAAAAGTGCCCTAAACTCAAGGTGGATAGCTCTGTGAAATTATTACCAGTATCATTTAGATTAATCTGTCCAAAGTCTTGGTCTTTGTCATATACGACGGAACAACTGTTTGTGATGGCTTCCTCTATACGAGGATGGTACCGTCGTATTTTATTGATGTGGATATGTCGCTGAGCACCGTTGATATTGACAATATATGATCCGATTCCATGCTTGCCCACAATGGTCCCAGGACCTTGCCAGCGGTTTAGCCATTTGCTGCGACCGCTATCAGGTGCGAGTATTAATACTATGTCACCTACCTCGTATTCGCGCTGCGAACTACGCAAATTATAATTTGTGGTATAACGATCTTGTTCGTGCTGGCTATACTTGTTGGCGTACTCACTGGCTATAGCAAGATTACGACGCAAATCACTAAGATAGTCACTCGGATTTCTCCCAATCGAAAAGACCGGGGCTACGCGACCACACCAAGTCTCTTTTAAAATGTATAGGGGGCCACGAGGAACACCACCAAACACTAAGGTATACGGACTTACGTGAGTGGTCGATGACGGCTTTTCCCGCAGACTCCACATCACAAAGGGTAGGATCTTTGGCCACTCCTTGGGATGTTCAAAGGCTCACTTGAACAGCATCTGCTTCAAGGTTTTGTTGCATCTCTCCACCAGTCCTGTTGCTTCCGGGTGACCAGGAGTATTAAAACGTGGAGAGCAACCCAATACTCGTAAAAACTCTTGAGTCAGCTTACTTGTGAAATTAGTTCCACGATCCGAACTTATGACGTTTGGTATAGAAAAATTCATAAAAAACTGAAGTAAGACTTCACATACCGCCTTTGCTTCTAGTGATCGTAAGGGGTATGCCGCTGGCCAGCGAGAAAACTTATCAATTATTACCAAAGCGTAATTAACTAATGGTTTTGCTTTAACGGGATCTGATTCAGTGATGAGAGGACCGATGCAGTCGATCATTAAATGCGAGAAAGGTCGCTCGTCACCTCGCGGAATGGGTTGAATGGGAACCCGATCCTTGACCCGAGAAGGTGCTCGTTTTTGACAGATCTCACACGATTCGCAATAGGTTTTGACTTTACTCTCTATATCTGGGAACCAAAAGTTGAGTCGAATACGCTGACTAGTCGACTTGGCAGCCAGATGACCCGCACAAACTGAGTCATGCGCCATTTTTAATACCAGGGGAACTCTCACCTCAGGGAGGCATAGCTGGTGTAACTGTAATCCCCACAGATTTTCCCTATGATATAACAGCCCGTCTCTCACCATAAAACCTTTTTTTTCCTTTTCCCCAAACTTCCACACCTGTTTAAGGGTACCACATAACTTTTGTTCCTGGCGGAAGTGGGTCGGATCTGCTGAGGCCGGACCGCTCTGTACCGGCATAATGTCCTGAATCGTCCCGTTCGTATTGTCTGGCCTTACACTTTCAACATCTGTTGGCGACGTGCCGCCGTCCTTTTCTATATGTATGGTTGATGCGCTAGCTGTAATCATTTCGTAGGATTCCAATGCTTGAATTCTTTTGACTACGCTAGGAGTTAAGAGGGCTTCCTCCCGGAGGTTATCTACCACTGCAAACCACTCTTTAATCGTCGGGGCTATGCTAACATATTGGTCATCAGAGAAATAAGGCCTTATAGTTAGTTCAACCAGAGTAACCGGTTGCTCGATATCCACTATCGCTCCCCGCAACACGCCTTGACGTTGTATGGGGCATTGATGAATATCAACCAAACTGGCCCTTATACAGCAACGGTTAGCTCCACTGTCGTTGAGGGCTCTCACTGGTGCAACATCACCGATCCTTACATTAAGGAAATAGCTTTCGAACGCCTCATTATCTACTCCTAGAGGATCTACGTGACATATATTAGCTCTAGTGGGGTTGCGTGGGCAGAGCTGACTTGCATGACCCACTTCCTGGCAATTAGTACATACCTTAGTTCCTCGACACTCGCGTGCCTCGTGACCTAGTTTACCGCAGTTGTAGCACTTTCGAATGTTACCGCTTGCGCTAGTTTTCGAGGGTTGAGAAATAGGCCGTGCATAAGTCGGGGGAGCTACAGGTGGTCTATCCCGTTGTAGGCCAGTCGATTCCTCTTCGTCCCTAGATCGAGAATGAATTTTGGATGCTGTGTTATACATAGTGTTTTTATGTAGCAGAACATAGTTGTCTGCGTGCTCAGCAACTTGCTTATGGCAATTATCGACTTCACCTGGACGATCAATGACATAATTTAAACAATCCCGGGGAAGTATTTGCTTGATCTTATCGGCACATAAGATGCTTACTACTCGGTCGTAACTGCCATCTGCACCACAGCTATCTAAATAATATGTGCAGAGGTTGTGTATTCTGGTGGCAAACGTTGTAAATGATTCGTCGCGCATGCGCTGTGCGTTATCGAAGGCGTTCTTAAGTGTGGCAGGATGAATACCATATTCCCGAAGAATCGCTTGTTTTAGGAAATGGTAATTATACCGCTGTTCTACGGGTATACGATATAATAAATTATCCGCTCGCGCCGCCACGATGCCTTTAAGCATTTCCCCTTGGTCAGATATATCGATCCCTTGGCAACGGCATTCGTCCTCCAGATATTTAAAAAACGCCGGTAACTCGACCTTTTCCGTAGGGAATGGCATTAATCCTGCCTTAACAATGTTTACCTTGCGAATATAGGTCTCGCGTTCGGAATTATTATACACGCCATAACTATCATCGCGTGCGTGCCGTGATGGCGACTCCGCCAACTTCACTTCCTTCTCTATCTCAGCTAATTTTATACGCATCGCACGCTCCTCTCTTTCTTTGCGGTCCTCACGCTCCTCTCTTTCTTTTTCTTTGCGGTCCTCACGCTCCTCCTGTCTTATCCTCTCCGCTAAATCTCTCTCGAATTGTATTCCTGTAAAATTTATGTTACGCCTTAGTGGCGACTCCTCTCCCTGCGATTCATTTTCAGAATCAATCCGTGAGCTTTTCTCCGCCACCATTGATATCGGTGTATTCATTATCCTAACTACCTTAATTGATCACTAACCTACAGCACTGACAATAACTTCCTAATGATAAAAAAAAAAACTAACAGAATCCACACAGAAAATTTCCTTGATTTTTTCGGCGAGACTTTGGTTGAGTAGGCCCGTTCCTTGTGATGAAGATCAGCGATGTTGATGCTGATCCTGTCGACTGCGCCAGAAATGTAACGTCGGTTGTCCGATGAGGAAAATCTTCAACAGGAGCCGGCGTTCAGGTTCTTATTTATTTAGACACCACAAGTTCTGAGGTACCCACAAACTTTATCAGCTCCCAAGGTACAACACACAGAGAAATCAAATCAACAACTTAGCACGAAGTCAGGCACGAAGCACGAAACAATAATTTAATAGCACAAAGCAAAGCACTAAGCACACAGCAACAATTTATTAGCACGAAGCAAAGCACGAAGCACACAGCTAATCTCATAATCTTTTTAAAAACAAATCCGTCATATCGTCACATAGCATAGAAATAAAAGATAAAATAATAGATATTTAATTTAATACCCCAGATAAAAAAAATAAATAATAAAAAAATAAAAATAATTATTTACGAATTAGTAAAAATTAGTAACAACCGTTACATATATATATATATATATATATATATATATATATATATATATATATATATATATATATATATATATATATATATATATATATATATATATATATATATATATATATATATATATATATATATATATATATATATATATATATATATATATATATATATATATATATATATATATAGCTATTTCCCACTCAGGAACAACTAGAAGATAATTTGGCTTTAAATTATATCAATTTATACAATTATACATTTTATACGTTATCAGAGCGATTTTGTACAAAATTCGATAGTGTACCGGCAGCCAGTGAAGTGTGGACAGACGGAATAAAGACGACGACGATGACAGAGATGACGACGACGGTGGTAGAGATGACAACGACGATGGTAGAGATGACGACGAATCCAAAGATTAGACTCCAAAAATAAAATCGGTCGCGAAATGAGTGAGTGGGAGCTGGAACGGAAAAGCGAAAGAGCGAACAGGAAAGGGAAAGCGACCGTGAGCGATAAAGCAACTGGAGCGAGAGAAAAACCCCGAGCAACGCCGGGTACCCCACTAGTAAATATATATATATATATATATACTTATTTATATATATATACTTATTTATATATATATATATACATATACATATATCTACATATATATACATATATATATATATATATATATATATGTATATATATACATACATATATGTATATATATATATATATATATATATATATATATATATATATATGTATATATATATATATACATACATATATATATGTATATGTATATATATACAAATACATATATATATATATATATGTATATATATATATATATGTATATATATATATATATATACATATATATATATGTATATATATATATATATACATATATATATATATATATATATATATATATACATATATATATATATATATATATATATATATATATATATATATATATATATATATATATATATATATATATATATATATATATATATTTAGCTATTTCCCATTCAGGAACAACAAGAAAATAATTTGGCTTTAAATTATATCAATTTATACAATTATACAATAATTAAGTTCTCTTACAATACTGAATAATCACATACGATATTTAAACCGCTGTCATGAACATCAACAATAATCACATGTTTTTTAACACCACGGCTCTCAGCAATATTTGCAAAGAGGTTTGCATCGACAATTTTAAAACTTTGTTTTTAGAAAACGACATTGATCAAATAGGAAAATTAAAATACAAGATCAATGAGAATGTACCTATAAGCTATACTGCTTTGAAAAATTTGCTCACCTTCGATTCTCACTTGTCACTTCAGTTTCAAGCGGCTATCATGCTACATCAAGACAGTCGAGATCTAATTTTAAAAATTGACAATGAAGATCACCTTGACGAAGAGCAGTTGCATAAGCTTGTTTTAGAAAAAGAAAAACTTGTAACTTTTTCTTTAACATTTACCAACAATGATGGTAATGTTGAAGATTACAAAGATTTTATGTATTACACTCACAGTTTAGTCAAAGAAATAGCACACGTATCAGAAAATCTTGAACGTTTAGAACTAGACTTGTACTTCGATTTAGATGATGACATTTATTATTTTAAAGACTTGTGTGTACTCTGCCATAAAGAAGAAGGTAACTCGTGGTATTGTCCAAATCTAAAAGAACTCGTTTTAAACAACTTAGGAGTTTATACCCGAGATATTATTGAAGAAGTGAATCTTAAATTTGTTTCAGAACAACTAAGGAATCTTGTTTTGTGCGGGTGGAGTTTAACTGAGACTCTTCTCAGTAAAATAAAGTCTTTTACTGGTCTCAAACAACTCAAATTAAGAAATATGAAACACGGTTGTTTTGAAGAGCTTATTGACTCAATATCTAACTTGAAACACTTAGAATCACTAGATTTAAGTAACAACGAAATTTGTCAAAGTTACAACTCGGCTAATACAGACCGATTCACTAAATTAATCGAAGAATTACCTCGCTTGACCAGCGTGGAAGTTAGTGGAACGACTTTGATGGGTGAATCGGGCAGGCCAACAGCATCGTGGATTCAAACAAGACGACTAAAGTATATCGGAATTTGTTCCGAAGCCTACACTATGCAGAGTGATTTTAGCTATATGGAGTATCAAATACAAACTTTTGCTCAAGTAGCTACCTTTGCAACGTGTGAAGGGTTACTGATTTCACTACATACTTTAATGAAAAACAATGATATGTACGCAGCTGCTTTGGAATGCTTGATAAAAGCAACGAATCCCGAGATTATTCAGATAAATATTTTAAATAGTTCTGAGTATATTTTAGAGCTACTTTGCAAAGGATTGTATTGTCATCCTAATAATATTTTCATAGCGACAAAAACTCTAAAAGCGTTTTTGAACTTGGCTGAATTTCGTCTATCCGCAGCGGGGATCCGCAAATTTGTTAAAATATTCATTAATGGAAAACTCAGTTACGAAACTCTCATTAGGCGCTTAGTACAGTTTAATGAGTGTTATACGCGTATACCGGATAAAGTGTGGCATGAGGCAACGATTTTTGACGACTGGATCCACACTTTACTTTTTAATTGTGTTCCTTATGCTGTACTTGACCATTTGGTCAATTGGTTTGAATTTTCATGTAATATTACCGGCAGTCTTCACTCGAAGGCCTTTGAAGCAGCGGAAATAATCATGCAATCTTGGAGTAATATTGAACGGTTCGGTTCTGGAAAGGTCTATGAATTTTTTCAGAGACTGGTGGCAGAAAACGAACAGTGCAAGTCATCCTACGATGAGTTTAAAAAGAAATACCATGCTAATTGGTATTGTTATTAACTGCATTACTTGGAATGATGCTTACAAAGTTAAGTTTTAAAATGTTTTTCTTACATCTTCATCACTTCTATTTATACGTCTTATAATTTTATTTCTTAAATAATTTTTAATTGTTCAATTTTATAAAATAAACAGGTAAAGATAAAAAATACATTTAAAAAATGCTCTTATTTGCCTCTTCATCTGAGTCAACGAACTAAAATTTTTGAATCTAAAACAACCGTTATATATATATATATATCTTGTGGACAAGTTACAGTTAGAAAGTATGGAAAACCTGTTAGGTTATTATGCGGAGATAAGGGAAACGTTGAAAGAACAGCAAATACAGAAAAATATTGCTACTCTAGAAACTGAGTTTTCTACAATAATGGAAAAAGCAGAACATTTTATAGAAAATAGCAAAAGACAATCATCTCCTCGTCCTCAGTCATCTCAGTCATCTGCCAACTTAATAGCGTCCGAAGCTGGATTAATGTCTTCGAATGTCTGGACGTCGAGAACTGCACCAACTGTCGTCCCGTTCTCATCCCATGGCGGTTTCGTTCCCTTATCTACCGCCACTCACGACAACCGCGTTCACTCAGCAAGCTTTCTCCCCCAAGCTCAGCCGAGTATCGTCACCGCAAACCATCATTCTTCCGTTCAACCAACAGCCAGCGATGTCGGTCTAACTTGTGGAGGCAGCTAAAAAAAAGTATCTATTCCTGTATTTAACGGAGACAAGCAAAAATATGAAGCGTGGAAAGCAGCCTTTATTGCTTGCATTGACAAAATTTCAATGTCCGCTGAATATAAATTGCTTCAGTTACGTCAGTACATTAGCGGTGACACCTTGAATGTTGTTGAAAACCTAGGACATTCAGCGGAAAGTTACGAGGCAGCAAAGCAACGTTTAGAAAGAAAATTTTGTGGCATTCGTCGACAAGTTGCCTTGCAGCTTGAAGCCGTAGATAACTTTCGTCCGCTTAGAGCTGGTAGTGCCATCGATCTAGATAGATTTGCCGATCTTCTCGATTTGAATGTAATCAACTTACGTGAATCTGGTCGATATGATGAACTGGGTTGTGGCTCAATGTACCACAGGATTATTAAAAAAAATGGACGAAGCCATGAATGCGTCTTTTCAGCGTTGGCTATTTGAACATCAAAGAGTCGAAAATGTAGAAAATCTGCGTCATTTCGTACTGCAAGAAGCAGAATTTCGAACAATTGCATCCGAAGTGGTTCATCAAAAATTGAAGTCAGTTCTCAACGTCGTAATCCGAATCTAAAATCATCTTCGTATTTTGGAAAAAATGATGATGTAACAACGGAGACTTGTGAATGCTGCGGTGGATACCATCCAATCTGGAAATGCGAAGTGTTCAGCCAAAAAACTGTCGACAGCAGATGGAAGCTTGCCATAGAAAAACATCTCTGTTTTCGGTGTTTGGGTTCATCGCATAGAGGCTCAACATGCAAACGCAGTCGGTTGTGCGGTCTAGAGGCTTGCATGAACACTCATCATCGACTTCTCCACGGTAGATATGAGAATCGTCAACTTACTTCTGTTCGACCTCTTGCTAACGTACGAAGGGGAGAAGACAACGACAACAAACAAGAAAACGTAACAATGACAGCGACTGAACCAGGAAATAACAACGTGATTGCATTACGAACAGTGCCAGTTATTCTAAGAAATGGGTTCAAGTCAATAAAGATCAACGCTTTACTTGACGACGGGTCGACCAAAACCTACATAAACTCCGACGTTGTTGCAGAACTTGGTCTCCTCGGCAGTTCACGTCATGTTACTGTGAGTATGCTAAATGGTCATCGAGCTGGTTTCCAGACACAAGCAGTGGAGGTGGAACTTCAAAGTTTGAATCGTGTAATTAAGATGAAAATAAAAGCCTTCACAACAAATAAAGTCACTGGTGATATGAAAGCGGTAGATTGGAAGAAGTTTCAGATGAAATGGCCGCATCTACGTAACATCCAGTTTCCATTGAACCGCGTGCAAAAATCGATATGCTCATAGGATTAGATTATGCAGATTTACATTTTTCTCGACAGGAAGTGCGTGGCAAACAAGGTGCACCAATTGCAAGATTGACTCCGCTCGGATGGACTTGTGTTGGAGCGTCGTCGCCAAATCAAAACCAATTTTAGACTAATTTTGCATACACGTATTTGATTCAGAAAGAAGCCGATCTCGGTTTAGTACTGCGCAAATTTAGGGAAGTAGAAGAAATGACAACAAAGAACGACACGATGTCAATTTTAAATCAACAACTGATGCAGCAAGCACGGAACAGTCTGCAATATTTTAATAAAAATATACAATCAGAATCCCATAGAAGACAAATCCGCATGAGTTACCGAATAACTACGAAATGGCAAAAAAACGTCTGGAAACGACAGAGCGAAGACTTCAGAAAGATTCGTTTTTAAAAAATGATTACTGCAAGACAATCGAACGCTACAAGATTACATCTATAAGATCGATCCAAAAGAAGCTGGAAATGGTTCATGGTTCCTGCCACATTTTCCTATTGTGCGATCAGATAAAGCGACAACAAAGACTCGAATCGTTTTTGATGCCTCTGCAACGTATAAAGAAATGTCCTTAAATCAAACCATTCATCAAGGACCGAAATTGCAACGAGATCTATTAGATGTCTTACTACGTTTTCGAAAAAGTCCAGTTGCGTTAGTGTGTGACATTGCCGAAATGTATCTACAATTAAAAATTAATAAAGCTGATAGAAAATATTTTCGTTTTCTATGGCGTGATGTTGATGTTAAGAATACTCCAGATTATTATGAATTTTCTTGCGTTGTATTTGGTGTTAATTGTTCACCATTTCTTGCTCAATTTGTAATACGCCAACATGCAATTACATTTCTAACAACCTTTTCATTAGCTGCAGAAACAATTTTGAAATCTACCTATATGGAGGACAGCATGGATTCAACTGATGACGATCTGCATGGAATAGAACTTTATAAACAGTTGACGCAATTATGGAAATTAGCCGGCATGCGTGCGCGTAAATGGTTGTCTAATAGTGAAATAGTATTAGAGTGCATTCCGCCTGAAGATCGAGCAAGTGATATAGAAATTGAAGGCGATCAAACGTTTGGATCGAAGACCCTAGGAGTTTTGTGGCTAGCTAAAGATGATGTATTCATTTTTTGATATAAAATGCCTGACAATTCATTTGTCTATACGAAACGTGAAGTTTTGAGAAAAGTTGCCGCGTTATTTGCTCCACTTGGTTTTCTAGCGCCATTCATCGTTCGTGCAAAGATTTTACTTCAGAAGATGTGGACATCGGGTCTGAATTGGGATGAATTGCTGGATCCGGAGTTAAAATCTGAAGTGGAAAATTGGTTTAAAGAATTTGATGACATTCGTGAAGTACGGATTCCAAGATGTTTACGTTTGAATAATTCAGAAGAATTATTATCAATGTCACTGCATCTGTTTGCCGATGCTTTATCGGAGGCATACGGAGCTGTTGCGTATGCTCGATGCGTTTATAAAGATAATAATATTTCGTGCCGTTTTGTTTGTGCGAAGACTCGAGTTGCACCTTTGATTTCAACAAGCATACCTCGTCTTGAGTTGATGGCAGCAGTTTTGGCTCTTCGTCTTGGAATACCTGTAGCCGACACACTGGGAATTTGTAAGGCTGATATTACGTTATGGACAGATAGTATGAATGTTTTATCTATATATATAAAAGAACATGTCCTGACTGACTGACTGACTGACTGACTGACTGACTGACTGACTGACTGACTGACTGACTGACTGACTGACTGACTGACAGATGACTGACTGATAATCAACGCCGAGCTCAAACGCCTCATCCTAGGAACGTGAAATTTGGAACTTATATTACTTTTATAGCGTAAACATCCGCTAAGAAAGGATTTTTGAAAATTTTGCTCCTGAGGGGAAAAAACTGGAAAACAAACTTTTTTCTAAAACAATGTATATCTCGAAAACCAAAAATGAGGAGATTTTGAAATTTGGTATATAGATTCTTTTTGAAAAATAAAAAGATACGTGTTTTACCATTTTTTGAAAATTCGGTTTCCCGGACCTCAAATGTGGGTTGGAAAATTGGGTTATTTGGTTTTTAAAGTAGCTTCTACTCAAAAACTGTTAATGCTACAGGAGTAAAAATTAGTATTTAGTTTCTACTCCAAAAATAATGAAATACGTGTTTTAGCATTTTTTGAAAATTTGGTTTCCAGGACTTCAAATGTGGGGTGGAAAATAGGGCTAATTGTCTTTTATAGTAACTGCTACTCAAAAACAGTAAATACCACAGATGTAAAAATTATTATTTAGTTTCTTTTCTAAAAATAAAGATATACGTGTTTCACCATTTTTTACAAATTTGGTTTCCCGGACCTCAAATGTGGGTTGGAAAATTGGGTTATTTGGTTTTTAAAGTAGCTTCTACTCAAAAACTGTTAATGTTACAAAAGTAAAAATTAGAATTTAGTTTCTACTCTAAAAATAATGATATACGGGTTTCACAATTTTTTGAAAATTTGTTTTCCAGGACTTCAAATGTGGGGTAGAAAATAGGGTTATTTGGTTTTTAAAGTAACTGCTACTCAACAACTGTAATTGCCACAGATGTAAAATTTAATACTTAGTATCTACTCAAAAAAAAAAGATATACGTGTTTCATCATTTTTTGGGTTATTTGGTTTTTAAAGTAGCTGCTACTCAAAAACTGTTAATGCTACAGAAGTAAAAATTAGTATTTAGTTTCTACTCCAAAAATAATGAAATACGTGTTTTAGCATTTTTTGAAAATTTGGTTTCCAGGACCTCAAATGTGGGGTGGAAATAAGGGTTATTTGATTTCAAAATAACTGCTACTCACAAACTGTAAGTGCTACAAATGTAAAAATTAGTATTTTGAAGTTTTGTGCCGGTTAAAAGTAGCTAATTCCAGTTTATCATCGGCCGGGCCAAGCCGTTATTTTAGAGTCTTCACACGGGCCAGGCCAAATCTTAAATCAAAGTGGGACGGGCCGAGGCTTTTCACCAAGTATATAGATATTTTAGTGATTTTAGGGTCTTCAGTTTGGCCGGGCCAAACCTGAGGTCAAGGTGGGACGGGCCGAAGTTTTTCATCAAGTATATAGAACTTCTAGGCCTGTATAAATGAGCCGGGCCTAATTCAGACGGGCTGTGCCGGGCCAGGAGTTTGGGTTTTTAAAACGGGCTGGGCTAATTTGTCGACGGGCCGAGCCGAGACCTAAAAAAATGATCTCTACTATGGATGCACGGTTCAAACTCTCTAATTTCATGCGAGCGAAGCCGCTACGGGCACTGCTAGTACTGGATAAAAAATCATAGTCTTAACTATAAACCATTTGTGGCTAATAGAGTTGGAGAAATCCAGTCGTTAACAGATCCATCTCAGTGGAAGTATGTGACGTCAAGGCAGAATCCAGCAGATCTGGCATTACGTGGATGTAAAATATCGTTATTGAAGCAGAGTGACATTTGGTGGAAAGGTTCGGAATTTTTGTTAGATTCTGAATGCAGTTGGCCAACTCAACCCGTAAAAAGTGTTGCTTCAGAAGAGACGAAAGAAATACGTGCAGCAAAAAAGAAACCATTATACACTACGTTGACCAGTGACTACAGTTCCATACAACCATGTGAAAGATTAAACCCAGACAGATACTCTAGTTGGATTCATCTTGTGAGAATTGTATCATGGATCATAAGATTTATCGGCAATTCTCAGTTGGTGAAACAGAACCGAATCAAAGGCGAATTAAATTCAGATGAATTGAACGAGTCCGAAGTTTTGTTATTAAAGTCTTGCCAACAGGAAGCTTTCGTAAATGAATATCGCGCATTGCTACAAAGAAAACCGTTAGCAAAATGCAGCAAATTACTTGTATTAAACCCTCAACTTGATGATGATGAAGACGGATTGATGAGAAGCAACAGTCGATTAGTGAATGCAGAAATGTTGCATTACGATACAAAATATCCGATAATACTACCGAAGAAACATAGTATTACACAATTAATCATCAAGTTTGAACACGAACAAGGAGCTCATATTTGTGGAATTAATCATCTGTTGGCAAAACTTTCGAAAAGATACTAGATCCTGTCGGCACGTGAAGCTATTCGTGAATATCAATATGTTTGCATGGAATGCAAAAAAAGAAATGCAAAAGCCGCAAATCAAATAATGGCACCACTTCCGATTTCCAGACTAAAGGCACCAGAACCGTTGTGCATTTTTAGTCACACGGCACTGGATTTTGCAGGGCCATTCATTACAATCCGTGGTAGAGGTAAAAGTCGCGAAAAACGTTACCTGTGCTTGTTTACGTGCATGGCTACCAGAGCAGTCTATTTGGAAATGGCGTATGGACTTGACACCAATTCGTTTTTGAATGCGCTTTATCGTTTCGCAAATCGTAGAGGATGGCCTAATGAATTTACATCCGATAACGGACGCAATTTTGTTGGAGCCGTTCATGAGCTCAACGAACTTATATCTCAATGGAATCAAAAGAAGATTGTGGAATCTACATCGTCGCATTCAGTAAAGTGGAATTTCAATCCTCCGGTTGCACCTCATTTCGGTGACGTGTTTGAAATTATGATTAAAGCTGCTAAACGCGGAGTTTATGCTATACTTGGACGTGCCGATGTTACGGACGAAGAATTATCAAGTGTCTTCATCGGAGCTGAGGCACTTCTGAATTCACGTCCATTAACATATCAATCATCGAGTTCGAGAGATATCATTCCGTTAACACCAAGCCATTTTCTACACGGAGAACTGGGTCATCAAGCTGCACCAGTAATAGAAACGGTAAACAACTTGAATCACGTAAGACGACGTTGGAGACGTGTACAAGAACTAATTAGAAATTTCTGGCAGCGGTGGCTTCAGGAATGGATCCCCGGACTGAGTTCACGAAAGAAATGGAACTCTGTTAAGCGGGACTTTGCGATTGGTGACGTCGTAATAGTGATGAACTCCGACACTGCAAGAGGACAGTGGCCACTTGGAAGAGTTGTTGACGTGATGCCTGGCAAAGATGGTCATGTACGAGTAGTGAAAGTTCAAGTGGGTCAAACTGTCCTGACACGAGCGATTAGCCATCTCTCTCCGCTGGAAATCGCCGATTAAATGTTTTCGATAGTTTTGCCTGAGCGTAATAACATGATCTTTTTGAATAGAGTGTCCGAATAATATTAAACTTTGAAATACTAAGAACATTAGGCTTCTTTAAGACGTCCGAAAGATTGTAATTACTTTTGATGATTTCATAGAGTGATCGTGAATTTAATTGAATGATTAGACGTTTATGAATTCTGATGATGATCGAGATGTTGCAATCACTTGCAATTCAATATTATGATAGCAATATTCTATGAGATTATTACGTTGGTTTTGTTGACTCGATATTTATTATAATATATGATCGTTATCATTTAGACATTAAATGTTATTGACATTTGAATTCAAATTTTGTTGCTCTGTCTGTCCTTGAAACTGAAACATTGAACCTATGACTGACATGGCATTTGTAATATGGATTATTGAACAAGTGTGATCACACCTCATCCGCGCAGCTGAATTTAATTTGACATGATGAGCAGATTCGAATTTCTCATTCAAATTAAAATGTTTTTCATGATGTTTGACTTCAAACGCGAGTAGATAGCTTCTGCGGTTTCTGGTTGTTCCAGCTTATTTGAACTGGCTTAAATTGTAACGGCTTCTTTATTGAATTGTTTGCTTTACAGGAATTGAATTAAACGTGCGACCGAATTACTGATGTACTGTCATTCCGTCCTAAACCTAATATAACAATGTGAAGTTTAATTATCGATCAATAGAGATTAATTTTAGTTTCCGTCCTTTGAGTGATGTTGATACATCATGAAGGGGAGAATGTTCGGGAGACTTTATGTTAAGAATGAACTTTTATTTAGTTTTTTTGGTTTTTTGATTTTTCTTCCAGCGAGCATTGTTGTTATTTCACGAGTGGTTAAAAATAAAGAAAGTTCTCGAAGGATTGTCGTCGAGTTCCGTGGTGTAAAATAGAAATTAGCGAAAGAATTTCTCTCAATGTTACTAAGATATGCGCGTGCGGCAGCCCTCTTTCCTGAAACTCAATAGAATAGACAAATGCGACTGCTTTTCCGAAAATTCCATTTGAAGTGACGTATTTTATTAAAATCTGAACTTAATTAATAGGAAAAACAAAACTAATAAATATATATCTATCCCTACTATAAAAGCGCAATGATGTAATATGTATGTATTATGTCACCCGATTAGCATCTGCAGGTCTGAAAAAACTCACGTTGATAGATTATGAGATGCTGAACACGGTTTGTTAGGGCACGTTTTTGCTAAAATGTTTAAATAAAAAGTTATTAGCCGCGAAAGTTCTACGCTATGCGGATATATATAATGCAGCGTACGTCATCTTTCAATATAAACAAGTTGAAAATAATAAATCAACGAAAATAATGAAAATATTATTAACGACGTTTTACTATTTTGCAATTATTATTCCTCTTATTTTAATTATTAATAATAATATTATTTACGAAAATAACTAATTTGCTAATATTATTCCTATTATTGTAAAGTTCGACGCTTTGTAGATATATTTAATGAAATTATTATTAACGACATTATTTATTTTAATACATTATATATAATATAATAATATATTAAATAAAAAGTTATTATCCTCGAAAGTTTAACGCTTTGCGAATATAATTTGAGCATACGTCATACCTCATTATAAACAAGTTGAAAATAAATAAATCACCGAAGTAGTACATCGGCAGGTTTTCCCAATATCATCTAATGATATTTTGTGTTTATTTGGTCAGCGGGTTTTATCAATTTTAGCCATTGAAGTCGGCGGGTTCTTCCCAATTTTATACAAGTTGTAAATTATTATTAACGACAATTTACTATTTTGCAATTATTATTCCTCTTATTTTAATTATTAATAATATTACTATTAACGAAAATTAACTAATTTGCTAATATTATTCCTATTATTGGAAAGTTCGACGCTTTGCGGATATATTTAATGAAATTATTATTAACGACATTTTACTATTTTACAATTATTATTCCTCTTATTTTAATTAATAATAATATTACTATTTACGAAGATTAACTATTTTTCTTATATTATTCCTATTATTGGAAAGTTCGACGCTTTGCGGATATATTTAGTGAAATTATTATTAAGATAAGATAACGTTTATTATAGTGGTTTAGAAGACTTTACGCCTATAGACAACCATTTGCTAATATTATTCGACATTTTTCTATTTTGCAATTATTATTCCTCTTATTGGGATTATTAATAATATTATTTAAGAAAATTAACTAATTTGCTAATTTTATTCCTATTATTGGAAAGTACGACGCTTTGCGGATATATTTTGAGCATACGTCATAACTCAATATAAACACTTTGAAAATAAATAATTCACCGGCGGGTTTTCCCAATATCAGCCATTAAAGGTTGAGTTTTTTTGTAGGCGGTTTTTTTCATTATCTGACATAAATGGTTGGGTTTTTTCGTAGGATGTTTTTCAAATATTGCCCAATAAAAGTTTTATTTCCGTTGGAGTTTTTTTCCTATATTAGCCGTTACAGTTTGTGTTTTTTCGTAGGCTGTTATCCGATACCATCCAATAAATATTGTGTTTTTCGTAGGCTGTTATTTCCAAAAACATCCAATATAGGTTTTTTTCGTATGTGGCTTTTACACTATCACCCAATAAATATGGGTTTTTTCGTAGGCTGTTTTTTCCAATATCACCCATTAAAGGTTTTTTTTGTAGGCAAATTTTCTAAAATCATCCAATCAAAGAGACGACCATTCCTAAACGTTTTCAAGTGAACAATCTTCAGCTACTGCCAAAAATAGTCACACGCTTCGCTTGCGAAGCGTGCTTAAAGTTATTACTATATTAGCGCATTGGTGTTGTTTTTGTGCTTATAGTGCTATTAAAGTGCGACTACTTTTACTATTAATATGTAAAAACTCACACGCTTCGCGCGCGAAGCGTGCGTCAAGTGCTGATATATATAAAAGAACATGTCCTGACTGACTGACTGACTGACTGACTGACTGACTGACTGACTGACTGACTGACTGATAATCAACGCCGAGCTCAAACGCCTCATCCTAGGAACGTGAAATTTGGAACTTATATTACTTTTATAGCGTAAACATCCGCTAAGAAAGGAATTTTGAAAATTTTGCTCCTGAGGGGAAAAAACTGGAAAACAAACTTTTTTCTAAAACAATGTATATCTCGAAAACCAAAAATGAGGAAATTTTGAAATTTGGTATATAGATTCTTTTTGAAAAATAAAAAAATACGTGTTTTACCATTTTTTGAAAATTCGGTTTCCCGGACCTCAAATGTGGGTTGGAAAATTGGGTTATTTTGTTTTTAAAATAGCTTCTACTCAAAAACTGTTAATGCTACAGAAGTAAAAATTAGTATTTAGTTTCTACTCCAAAAATAATGAAATACGTGTTTTAGCATTTTTTGAAAATTTGGTTTCCAGGACTTCAAATGTGGGGTGGAAAATAGGGCTTATTGTCTTTTATAGTAACTGCTACTCAAAAACAGTAAATACCACAGATGTAAAAATTATTATTTAGTTTCTTTTCTAAAAATAAATATATACGTATTTCACCATTTTTTACAAATTTGGTTTCCCGGACCTCAAATGTGGGTTGAAAAATTGGGTTATTTGGTTTTTAAAGTAGCTTCTACTCAAAAACTGTTAATGCTACAAAAGTAAAAATTAGTATTTAGTTTCTACTCTAAAAATAATGATATACGGGTTTCACAATTTTGTGAAAATTTGGCTTCCAGGACTTCAAATGTGGGGTGGAAAATAGGGTTATTTGGTTTTTAAAGTAACTGCTACTCAACAACTGTAATTGCCACAGATGTAAAAATTAATACTTAGTATCTACTCAAAAAAAAAGATATACGTGTTTCATTATTTTTTGGGTTATTTGGTTTTTAAAGTAGCTGCTACTCAAAAACTGTTAATGCTACAGAAGTAAAAATTAGTATTTAGTTTCTACTCCAAAAATAATGAAATACGTGTTTTAGCATTTTTTGAAAATTTGTTTTCCAGGACCTCAAATGTGGGGTGGAAATGAGGGTTATTTGATTTCAAAATAACTGCTACTCACAAACTGTAAGTGCTACAAATGTAAAATCTAGTATTTTGAAGTTTTGTGCCGGTTAAAAGTAGCTAAGTCCAGTTTATCATCGGCCGGGCCAAGCCGTTATTTTAGAGTCTTCACACGGGCCATGCCAAACCTTAAATCAAAGTGGGACGGGCCGAGGTTTTTCACCAAGTATATAGATATTTTAGTGATTTTAGGGTCTTCAGTTTGGCCGGGCCAAACCTGAGGTCAAGGTGGGACAGGCCGAAGTTTTTCATCAAGTATATAGAACTTCTAGGCCTGTAAAAATGGGCCGGGCCTAATTCAGACAGGCTGTGCCGGGCCAGGAGTTTGGGTTTTTAAAACGGGCTGGGCTAATTTGTCGACAGGCCGAGCCGAGACCTAAAAAAATGATCTCTACTATGGATGCACGGTTCAAACTCTCTAATTTCATGGGAGCGAAGCCGCTACGGGCACTGCTAGTCTATATATATAAAAGGAAGTCGGGTTTGTGTTACGACACCTATAACTCAAGAACGGCTGAACCGATTTTAGAGATTTTTGATTTATTGGATTTCTCTCAGCTCCTATTAACAGAATAACATTGAATCATGGAGTGGCCCATGGGGACCGCAGTATGTACCCCGGTAACTATACAGCCTTAACAGTGCGTCCTAGAAATAAACTTCAAATGGCAAAGTTGTAGAGCACCCTCTATTTGGTCTTACGGACAAAATAAATTTTCAATTTGGAGTTTGAGTTATCGAGATATACAGATGTTTAATTTTCCGCGACATGACATTTATGCGCAAATGGAGTAGAGCGCACGTTATTAAATTTTCTGACTATTTCATTGTTTACAATTGAAAATATCACAGAAAAATTATGTAAATATCTTTTTCAATCTATATATATAAAAGAACATGTCCTGACTGACTGACAGATGACTGACTGATAATCAACGCCGAGCTCAAACGCCTCATCCTAGGAACGTGAAATTTGGAACTTATATTACTTTTATAGCGTAAACATCCGCTAAAAAGGATTTTTTAAAATTTTGCTCCTGAGGGAAACAAACTGGAAAACAAACTTTTTTCTAAACATTTTGTCTTAAAATTTTTTCTGAAATTTGGTATATAGATTCTTTTTAAAAAATAAAAAGATACATGTTTCACCATTTTTTGAAAATTCGGTTTCCCGGACCTCAAATGTGGGTTGGAAAATTGGGTTATTTGGTTTTTAAAGTAGCTTCTACTCAAAAACTGTTAATGCTACAGGAGTAAAAATTAGTATTTAGTTTCTACTCCAAAAATAATGAAATACGTGTTTTAGCATTTTTTGAAAATTTGGTTTCCAGGACTTCAAATGTTGGGTGGAAAATAAGGCTATTTGTTTTTTATAGTAACTGCTACTCAAAAACAGTAAATACCACAGATGTAAAAATTATTATTTAGTTTCTTTTCTAAAAATAAAGATATACGTGTTTCACCATTTTTCACAAATTTGGTTTCACTGACCTCAAATGTGGGTTGGAAAATTGGGTTATTTGGTTTTTAAAGTAGCTGCTACTCAAAAACTGTGAATGATACAGGAGTAAAAATTAGTATTTAGCTTTTACTTCAAAAATAATGAAATACGTGTTTTAGTATTTTTTGAAAATTTGGTTTCCAGGACTTTAAATGTGGGGTGGAAAATAGGGTTATTTGTTTTTTAAAGTTACTGCTACTCAAAAACTGTAAATACCACAGATGTAAAAATTAGTATTTAGTTTCTATTCTAAAAATAAAGATATACGTGTTTCACCATTTTTTTACAAATTTGGTTTAAGACCTAGGATTACTTGGTTTTTAAAGTTGCTGCTACTCAAAAACTGTGAATGCTACAAAAGTAAAAATTAGTATTTAGTTTCTACTCTAAAAATAATGATATACGTGTTTCACCATTTTTTGAAATTTTGGTTTTCAGGACCTCAAATGTGGGGTGGAAAAAAGGTTTCTTTGGTTTTTAAAGTAACTGCTACTCAAAAACTGTGAATGCTACAGATGTCAAAATTAGTATTTAGTATATACTCAAAAAATAATGATATAAGTGTTTCAACATTTTTTAAAAATTTGGTTTCCAGGACCTCAAATGTGGGGTGGAAATAAGGGTTATTTGATTTCAAAATAACTGCTACTCAAAAACTGTAAGTGCTACAAATGTAAAAATTAGTATTTTGAAGTTTTGTGCCGGTTAAAAGTAGCTAAGTCCAGTTTATCACCGGCCGGGTCAAGCCTTTATTTTAGAGTTTTCACACGGGCCAGGCCAAACCTTAAATCAAGGTGGGACGGGCCGAGATTTTTCACCAAGTATATAGATGTTTTAGTGATTTTAGGGTTTTATTTGGGCCGGGCTAAACCTGAAGTCAAGGTGGGACGGGCCGAAGTTTTTCATCAAGTATATAGAACTTCTAGGCCTGTAAAAAGGGGCCGGGCCTAATTCAGACGGGCTGTGCCGGGCCAGGAGTTCGGGTTTTTAAAACGGGCTGGGCTAAGTTGTCGACTGGCCTAGCCGAGACCTAAACAATTGATCTCTACTATGGATGCACTGTTCAAACTCTCTAATTTCATGCGAGCGAAGCCGCTACGGGCACTGCTAGTTAAAATATAAAATAAAATAATTGTTTATGGGCCATAAAAATATAAAAGATATTTTTAGCATAGATATATGATTTTTAGTTTCGCATTTTCCGTTTTCCATTTGTCATTAACAAAGTGTCAATGCTGTTCTGTCAATATTATATTTTCGTTCATTGGAATTAATTTGCGAGTTTTAAAGTTTTATTACTTTTAACAAAAACATCATTATTAACAATGCCGCGACCCAGAAGATCTAATCTTTCCCAAAATAGCCGTCAGGCAATTAGGCATCGGAACAATGTTAACCAATCCACCGCGGAAGAACTGGAATTAGCGCGAGAAAGGCGCCGCGTTAGTATGGCCCGGCTTCGTGCTTCTCGAAGACAAGAGCACCGAAGGAGATGCAGCTAACATTGGTCGATTAACTATTCTACCGGCTACTTATATAGGTAGTCCACGTCATATGCATGAATATGCGCAGGATGCAATGACATATGTTCGTCATTACGGTCGGCCAGATCTATTCATTACCTTAACCTGTAATTCAAAGTTGATTGAAATTGTTCAAATGCTGCTTCCCGGACAAACATCAAGTGATCGGCACGACATCACCGCACTTGTCTTCAAACAAAAAATTCGGTCGCTGATGAACTACATTGTAAAGCAACACGTTTTTGGTGATACTCGATGCTGGATGTATTCAATCGAATGACAAAAACGAGACTTGCCTCATTCACACATTCTCATTTGGTTAGTTGAAAAAATTAGACCTGACCAAATAGATGATATCATAAATGCCGAGATTGCAGATCCTGATGATGTTGAAGTTATGAATATGATTCATGGACCGTGTGTCGCCATCAACCCCCAATCACCGTGCATGGTCGACGGCAAGTGTTCCAAACGTTATCCACAAAAATTTACGACAGAGACCATAACTGGCACTGATGGCTATCCATTATATCGACGTCGATCACCCGATGATAACGGTCGAACTGTCACAAAGAAAGTGAAAGGAAACGATTTCGTGGTTGACAACAGTTGGATTGTTCCATATTCGCCACTTCTTTCCAAAACATTCAAGACACATTGCAATGTTGAGTATTGCAATTCTGTAAAGTCAATTAAGTACATCTGCAAATATGTAACGAAAGGCAGCGATATGGCAGTTTTTGGCATTCAAAGCTCAGATAATGACGAGATTAGACGCTATCAAATTGGTAGATATGTGAACTGCAATGAAGCAATTTGGCGTATATTCTCATTCTCTTTTCACGAACGTCATCCCACTGTTGTCCATTTGGCTGTGCATCTGGAGAATGGTCAACGAGTTTATTTTAACGCGTCGAATATTATTCAACGTGCTGAAACACCTCCAGCAACAACATTAACGAGTTTTTTTGCGATTTGCCAAAGCGATCCATTTGCACAAACATTGCTTTACTCGGAGATGCCACGTTATTACACTTGGAACGCTTCATCAAAGAAATTTCAACGTCGGAAGCAAGGCAGTTCGGTTTTTAGAAAAATTCAATTTCCGATTCACCTAGCATTTGCTATGACGATTAACAAATCACAAGGCAAATCTTTGAGTGTTTGTGGTCTGAACTTGGATAATGCATGTTTTTCTCATGGTCAATTGTATGTGGCGTGTTCACGTGTCGGCAGACCATCAGATTTATTTGTTTTTTCGCCCGATAATAAAACAAAAAACATAGTGTATCATAAAGTGCTGGATTAAAGAGAATCGACCCGAGTTCAACCAACGTTTTTCTAATAAACTATTAAAGTGAACGTTTTTTTATTTTGTTTTCTTTTAAACTTATATATATATATATCTTATATATAAAAATGAAATGTTTGTTTGTTTGTTCGGACATAAAATGTAAACGGCCGAACAGATTTAATTGAAATTTGGCACACTTATGTATCTTATTCAAGCGGTGGTTCCTGTAAAATGTTAAATAAATTTGTTTCTCCGTTGATGTTTTATGGACAAAAAACGTTTTGGTCAGCGGTAGTAAGTTGGAGTAAATTTTTTTTCTACAAAATAAAATAAAATTAATTTATAGTTAAATTATACAAAATATTTTTAATTTTTTTTCTTAAGTTTTAAAGGTTTTAAATATAAATATTAAATTAAATAAATATGTGTGTTGTTTAGTGCCGCCCATAGATATCTATGGTGCCGCCGGATACCTTTGTTTTGATTTCATAGAGCTCATTGAGGCTCATTCTCTTCCGAACCTCTGATACGACAGCTCTGCTATCGGTAAACTTTATATTTGATTTTAGCAACTTATTTTTTAAATCTTGATAACTTTGGATTTCAGGACTAATCAATAAATTGCAGGTGGAATTTCTTCTATTTAGAGATATTTTGTGCTTCACAAAAAGAGTTCCAGACTTAACAAATTAAATCAAATTAGAAATTCATTGTTCATATCTCCCATTCAAAAGTAAGTGGCAAAGCTTTGGTAATTTGTTTTTAGTTTTTAAAATCATGATTTATTGTGTATCTTTCAATTTGTTTCGTTTGTTGCATTGCACGTGTTTAATTATGTTATATTATTATTAATTATTATAAGATTATTCCCTAGACTGGCAAATGATGTTCAACGTAGATAAATGCTCAGTGATGCACATGGGTAAGAGAAATCAAGAGTTTCAGTATGAGATGGGAGGAATATTGTTGAAGACATCTGAAGAGGAAAGAGATTTGGGAGTTGTAGTACACAATAGCGGCAAACCATCAAGACAGTGTGCGGAAGCAGCAAAGCGAGCCAATAAGATATTAGGATTGGTCAAGGGAACAATAATAAGTCGAAACCAGGAAATAATTATCAAACTATACAAATGTTTGGTAAGACCACATTTAGAATATTGTGTACAAGCTTGGAGCCCTGTTTTAAAAAAGGACATCGTAGTGTTGGAGAAGGTACAAAGGAGAGCTACAAAGTTGATTAAGCATTTAAGCCAGTTACCTTACGAAGAAAGATTAAAACAATGCGGCTTAACAACTCTAGAGAATAGGAGAAGTAGGGGTGACTTGATCGAAGCCTACAAGATAATAACAGGAAAAGAGGATTTAACACCAGCAATGTTTTTCGAACAACCACCGATTCAAAGCACTAGGGGACATAGATTCAAGCTTTTTAAAAAACAAGAAAAGACTTTAAAAAAGGCTTTTTTTAGTTCTAGAGTGGTAAACATATGGAATGACTTGGACGATGACACTGTAGCATCTGAGACTACCACATCTTTTAAAGTAGCGCTATCCAGGCATGGATACTGATTTTTTATGCAATTATTTATTTTTATTAGTTTATTTATCTATTATTATCATTTATTTTATTTTATTCTATTTATTATTATTTTTAATTCGAAGTGGTTGTCTATAGGCGTAAAGTCTTCTAAACCACTATAATAAACGTTATCTTATCTTATCTTATCTTATCATTATGCTCTAACATTTTGTGTTTTACAAAAAGGAGTTGCAGATTGGAAAAATAAATTTAAATTCATTGTTCATATTTATCGTTCAAGGCTTCTGACTTCAATTGTTCCTCATCTAATATTGTTGAGCGACAAGCTTGCTATCAGCCTATCGGTAAATGAGAAATTTTGTTGGGCAGGTAAGTTTTTTTTATGTGATGGCATTACAACCATTATTATTCACGAGTAGTTATGACTATAAGATTATGAATTAATTTATCGGTCTTATTTTATTTTTTACTTTTCAGAGGAAATTAGAAAATTACATTTTAAAGAAAATCTTACATGCAACACCAATTTATTGTAAAAGTTTCACTGATATATGAGGTGCATGAAATTTGAAAGAAATGAAAGCAAGTGCAGTATTTTTGTGTTTCAACAAAATCATGAACAAAGTTCTCAAGCCAGCCTATCAATCTGCTGCTGTTTTGTTCAATTTATAAATTGCATCATTTGCTAAATAAAAGTGGTACTCTTCGATTGTTCTAAATTGATGATCTCAGAAAACTCTCGGAAAATTCATTAAGTTAATGCTTTGAAGGTTTTTAATATTATTATTACTTCATGTTTTATTTCAATCTGTGTTTTATATCACATTTTTCAAAGCCACGGGTCAACATTTATTTTAATTGATTTAAGGCCTAATTCATGTCGGAAACATTCAATTTATGTATTGTCATACAGAATAAAGTTTTCCTGAAAGTTTTAGAGCTCTAAGTGGTCGAAAAGTGGGTGAATTTTTGTTTCTAAAACTTGATCACCACCAGTGATGGGTAGTAACAAATTACAAGTAACGAAATTACAGTAACAAATTACTTTTTTCAGTAACAAGTAACGTAACAGATTACTTTTCAAAATTGTAACAAAGTAACAGTAACAAATTACTTTTTTAAAGTAACAGTAACGGATTTTGTAAAATTGTTACTTGTTACTTTTTATTTTCGAGCATTGGATCAAGCGTTAAGATGGCGTGAGTCTGGACCAATAGGAGCAAAGTGTGTCACTGGATTCATGATCTCGTTCATTTTAACAACGCGCCATATCAGGGTAAACAAACTTACTTTTTATTATCGTTTACTCACTCTTTCGGAAACGTTTGCGATGTAGTAACTGCCTAGATAAAAAAATAATTAATATAAATCACTGTTTCCACTTTTATCGAGTTCACACTGTCAACTTGGCAATTTCATTCATTCTAAATAAATTATCTTCCAGAAGCAAAAGAAGTCAACCTTGTACACACTTTTCAGCGAGTTCACAAATCGTGTTTTGGGATCATGGAAGTTAATAAAGAGTTAAATTATGAAGAAACTGGTAATGAAATCGGATGGGTGCATCAGCTAGAAAAATATTTTAAAATAACTGAAAATGACGGAAAGAACGTCAAGGTGTTGTGTCTACAGTGTCTGCCTAAGAAAGTGTATCTAAGTACTTCAAAGATTAGTCCAGCCAACCTTCTAAAACATGTGGAAGTGAGTTTTATTAGTTTTATGCTTTTACTTTTAGAAAATAGCGTCTGAATTTTAAATTTGTAATAAGTTATTAGTTATTAGAAAGTTGTATGTATGCTCACATTGAGTTTGTTTAAAGTACTTTAAGCAATTACTGCAAAACTAATAGATTATGTTTAAAAAATACAAATTTTAATGTTTTTTCACTAGAGAAAACATCCTGCAATTTCTGATAAAGTCAAGTTAACTCGTAAGCGAAAAGCCACATGCGAAATAAATGAGGCTCCCGCAAAAAAGATGATGACTCAATCAAGCATGCTGCAAAGTTTAAACAACAATTGTGTCACTCAAGCGACTGTGGATCAGCTGATCATAAGTTTCATTATTGAATACATGGAGCCATTAAGCATTGTGGAGGCGCAATCTTTTGTTAATCTCATTCAAGGACTCCAGCCAACCCGAAAGGTGATGACAAGAAAAACGCTTGATGGTTAGTATTTAAGAATTAGAAGTGATTTTTCTTAATTTTTAATACTAGAGTTGCTTGAAATAGTTTTATATTTATTTTCAAAGGAAGCTTGGATTTTCTTAAAGCTCAGATGGAAAACAACGTAATAGAAGCACTTAGCAGAGTGGATCATGTTTGTACCAATGCAGGCTGAACAACAAAATGGTTCAGCTGAGATGTCTCAGCCAGATGATGATTTTTTTTATATTTGTTACAGATACATTTAAGCAAACTGATGAAACTGCGGAGGTGGATATGTATCTTAGCGATACTTCTCGTGATACTGAATCATTGCTCAAATTTCCATGTATCTTGAAATTGTTCAAAAGGTATAATACTTCTCTTCCATCAAGTGCTCCTGTTGAACGGCTGTTTAGCTTGGGTGGTCAAATTTTGACTCCAAGAAGAAATCGTTTGACTGATAGTCATTTTCAACGGCAACTGCTGCTCAGAGCTAATAAAGCTTTTTGTAGCTCAATCAAAGATCTTTAACATTTGACTGATTTGTTATAACTTTATAACTATTTGATTTTTATAATAAAGTTGTGTTCTTATTTTAAAAACAAAATCATAGTATTAAGTTATGGGGTGTTGCATCTGTTTGTAAACAACTTTTTGTAAAGTAACAAAAATGTAATAAGTTACTTTCAAAACCAAAAAGTAACAGTAACAAATTACTTTTGAAAAAATGTAACAAGTAACAGTAACAAATTACTTTTTCATCATGTAACAAGTAACAGTAACAAATTACTTTTTCATCATGTAACAAGTAACAGTAACAAATTACAAAAGTAAAGTAACAAACCCAACACTGATCACCACAGACAAACAAACCAACCAACAAACAAACAAAAAAACAGACAAACAAACAGAAAAACGAGTGAAGTTAAATAAAAGCATTTAATAATTAAAAAAAAACGTCTTAAAAACGAGATTTTTTCACATATCTCTATAATTTTCGAATTTCCCCGGCTTTTCATTTATTGCAAATTAAATTTGTTTTTTGAAATAACAATTTTCGGTAAAGTTTCAAATGGATAATTAGTGCCACTTTTTTAAGTAAAACAGTTTTGGTCGCAGTTGTGAGTGCAGAGGCGTGGATTCAGCATAATGTTGAGGGGGGGGCGGAATTTTTCAAATTTAACCCAGAGAATCTTCAAATAAAAATGACCATTTGAATATACACTAATATGTTGTATTTCCATGTAAAGTTGAATAAAAAAAACAGTTTAAAAAATTAACTTTTAATTAATATTGAATGCAGACAAAAACGTAGTTATACCCGTTTTAGACCATCGTACGTTTTACGAACACACTTATTTTTGGCGTTGCATAAAATTAAGCTGTAATTTTTTTTCTGTTAAAAGTTTTTTTTATGTTGAAAAAGCTTCAATACACTGTATAAATTTTTTTTAATAATTTTTTTATTCGTATTAAGTAGTTTAATCTGGGTTAGAATATGAGCATTTTCAAGGTTTTCGACCGATATTACTTTAAAAATTTATTATGCTAATTTCATGAGAGTTATCATAACAAAAGTTTGAAATATCGAAAGAGGATGTACTCAAAAGTAAACAGCAACATTAATTAAATTTTATTGTGTTTATACTAACCCACAATCTGAACATGTATGAGTCATGCTCGTTCTACGATCGTTGGTCGTATAGAGTACTTTATGCGAACGAGTCGAAACTAGTTTATTCAGCTTATAGTTGTGCAGTGGTTGAATTGGTGATAGTGTTTTTTGCAAATTTCATTCTTCGAATAAAATGTTTGTAAAGTTTAAAAATAAAAGGCGTCAAACTGAACGTTTTTTCACGTTGAAAGAAGCTATGTAACTAATTCTTGATGATGATGATAGCATTGAGGTTGACATACTTGTCATTCTTCCGCCCGGCGCATCATAACACGCGACTGTTGAATAAGCAAATGAAGAAGAAATAATAACATTTCTTCTTTGTAATATATCCGGGAAGGTAGAAGTTAATTATACTAATGATGGGATGGGATTAGACTGTGTCGGTGCTTTGGGTGAAAAAATGTAGGTCGCCAATACGGTCAGTTCAATGCCGCGGCAACCAAAACGCCGAAAACGATTGAAATGCACTTGGACCAAAAAGAGTCATTTGAATAGCCACTTTTAAAACAGTCTATATATAACGAGTTTGAAACACCACAATGGTGCTTTGCTTGAAAAACCCCATATAGGCTGTTTAGGTTGTTTTATACCGATGAAATGAATTCATGCACGGTTGAAAAAACAAAACGATAGGGAAGATTCAGCAACTGGCCATGGTCACAATCTGGAAAAGGTGAAACAGTAGGTCGCTACAAGCTGGAAAATTGTGGCAAAGCACTCTGTACATGTGGGCCAAGTGCGGCAAATCACTTCATCGGAATTGTTTTGGTGCTTTCCGCACACTCCGGTTCTGAAACGACTATCATGAACTGCTTGACTGATTTATTGAATGTTAAATTTTTGGATTTTATTGAACTGTGTTACTGATAAAGTCAGAAATGTGTTTTTAGCTTTTCTGTTTATAGCCTAAAATTTATATTATAATTGTTTGCGTTGAGAAAAAAAAGAAATTGACTTTTAAACATTTTGTCGTTTTCAGTAGTCTATACGACCACCGTTCGAAAAACGAGCATAGTGAATTTTCAAAGTTTTCTTTCAAATAAAAAATAATTAAAAATTAATCTGTTAAAACATAAGCAAGTAACTTAGAAATAAGAAAAACAAATAATAGAAATCTAATTAATAAAGTTTTGAACCTAAACGGGTCATGAATGTAACAATGGGTATCCACGTTTTTTCATTTTTACACAATTGTCAACTAAATACTCAAGATGGAATGAACTGAATGTTTTGAAAGGTTGGAAAATAATAGCAGAGATATAACTTGTTAAGTTCTTAGAGTTTTATTAGACCAAAAAGAACACGAAATAATAAATATCGAACAAACACAACTACTTCAACTCGTACAACGGAAAAAAAGGAAATAGGTTAGACACCTAACATGCAACATAGACAACATAGTCAAATATAACATACAGTTTCTTAATAAAAATCTCAACACCTTCTTATTTTATAAAGAAACACAACATAAAACATAAATGTTACATAAGTCCATCATCTTATATATAAAAATGAAATGTTTGTTTGTTTGTTCGGACATAAAATGTAAACGGCCGAACAGATTTAATTGAAATTTGGCACACTTATGTACCTTATTCAAGCGGTGGTTTCTGTAAAATTTTAAATAAATTGGTTTTTCCGTTAATTTTTTATGGACAAAAAACGTTTTGGTCAGCGGTAGTAAGTTGGAGTAAATTTTTTTTCTACAAAATAAAATAAAATTAATTTATAGTTAAATTATACAAAATATTTTTAATTTTTTTTTCTTAAGTTTTAAAGGTTTTAAATATAAATATTAAATTAAATAAATATGTGTTTTGTTTAGTGCCGCCCATAGATATCTATGGTGCAGCCGGATACCTTTGTTTTGATTTCATAGAGCTCATTCTTTTCCGAACCTCCGATACGACAGCTCTGCTATCGGTAAACTTTATATTTGATTTTAGCAACTTATCTTTTAAATCTAGATAACTTTGGTTTTCAGGACTAATCAATAAATTGCAGGTGGAATTTCTTCTATTTAGAGATATTTTGTGCTTCACAAAAAGAGTTCCAGACTTAACAAATTAAAATTAAATCAAATTAGAAATTCATTGTTCATATCTCCCATTCAAAAGTAAGTGGCAAAGCTTTGGTAATTTGTTTTTAGTTTTTAAAATCATGATTTACTGTGTATCTTTCAATTTGTTTCGTTTGTTGCATTGCACGTGTTTAATTATGTTATATTATTATTAATTATTATAAGATTATTATTATGCTCTAACATTTTGTGTTTTACAAAAAGGAGTTGCAGATTGGAAAAATAAATTTAAATTCATTGTTCATATTTATCGTTCAAGGCTTCTGACTTCAATTGTTCCTCATCTAATATTGTTGAGCGACGAGCTTGCTATCAGCCTATCGGTAAATGAGAAATTTTTTTGGGCAGGTAAGTTTTTTTTTATGTGATGGCATTACAACCATTATTATTCACGAGTAGTTATGACTATAAGATCATGAATTAATTTATCGGTCTTATTTTATTTTTTACTTTTCAGAGGAAATTAGAAAATTACATTTTAAAGAAAATCTTACATGCAACACCAATTTATTGTAAAAGTTTCACTGATATATGAGGTGCATGAAATTTGAAAGAAATGAAAGCAAGTGCAGTATTTTTGTGTTTCAACAAAATCATGAACAAAGTTCTCAAGTCAGCCTATCAATCTGCTGCTGTTTTGTTCAATTTATAATTGCATCATTTGCTAAATAAAAGTGGTACTCTTCGATTGTTCCAAATTGATGATCTCAGAAAACTCTCGGAAAATTCATTAAGTTAATGCTTTGAAGGTTTTTAATATTATTATTACTTCATGTTTTATTTCAATCTGTGTTTTATATCACATTTTTCAAAGCCACGGGTCAACATTTATTAACATGCCACATGTAGCGTTATATGGTTTCTCTAGACATGACACTTAAAAACTAAGAACAACTCAAAAACTAAGACTAGCGATTTTACGAAAAGCAGCTGTTGAACAGTGTGTGATAAATCTATTGTAAGCATTTATAATCTTACAAGTATTTAAAATAAATATAACCTGTTGAGATATATGAGCGGATTTTAACATTATTGCAGCCGTTAACTAATAAATTCTTTTTTTTTTCAGCTTCAGTCAATCATAATAAGCCTTTGCAGAAGATCACACTTGCAGAGTGGAACCAATACATTAAAGAACACTAATTAAAATTGAGGAAGTTCAGACGTAACTAAACGAGCCAACCAAACAACAAAGTGTTAACGAGAGAACAGATCAATTTTGATGACTGTGCACAACATTCCGCTACAGCCCATCTAAGCCACATTGGGAAGGCTCTAAAATTTAATGGAGGAACAGAAGAGCGAAAAGAAGAGCAAGCTGGAACGGTAAAGCGTAAAAGCAACCGGGATCGGGAAAAGTAAAAGAGACCGGGGCCGGAAAAGCGACCGTGAGCAGAAATGCGACCAGGAGTGAGAAAGCGACATGGAACGGGAAAGCAAGCGGTTAAGGAAACGGGAGCCAGAGAGAAAACGATAAAAAACCTTTAACATCCCCGGGCAACGCCGGGTAACCCAGCTAGTTTAAAATAAATATAACCTGTTGAGATATATGAGCGGATTTTAACATTATTGCAGCCGTTAACTAATAAATTCTTTTTTTTTCAGCTTCAGTCAATCATAATAAGCCTTTGCAGAAGATCACACTTGCAGAGTGGAACCAATACATTAAAGAACACTAATTAAAATTGAGGAAGTTCAGACGTAACTAAACGAGCCAACCAAACAACAAAGTGTTAACGAGAGAACAGATCAATTTTGATGACTGTGCACAGCATTCCGCTACAGCCCATCTAAGCCACATTGGGAAGGCTCTAAAATTTAATGGAGGAACAGAAGAGCGAAAAGAAGAGCAAGCTGGAGCGGTAAAGCGTAAAAGCAACCGGGATCGGGAAAAGTAAAAGAGACCGGGGCCGGAAAAGCGACCGTGAGCAGAAATGCGACCAGGAGTGAGAAAGCGACATGGAACGGGAAAGCAAGCGGTTAAGGAAACGGGAGCCAGAGAGAAAACGATAAAAAACTTTTAACATCCCCGGGCAACGCCGGATAACCCAGCTAGTAAAATATAAATGTTACATAAGTCCCATCATAAAACATAAATGTTACATAATAACTGTTTCAGTCTTGGTCCCAACAACGGTTTTGTTAAGGCATCGGCAACTTGGAGTTCTGTCGTGACGCGCTCCACTGAAACTTCTCCTTCTGAGACCTTTTTTCTGACGAAGAAATGCCTGATAAGTATGTGTTTTGTTCGTCTGTGTAGTTCTGGATTATGTGCTAAACGAATTGCAGTTTTGTGGCTCGTCTCTGAATTTTCTCGATCTCTGCAATCAGTCCCAATCGGTACGGGCTCCAAACCTGTACAGCATACTCCAAGTGAGATCGCACGAGAGACTTATAGACAAGGCTTGAAGTTTTCCAGAAGAACACTTGTTGGAGAAAGTCCGGAAGCCGGCGGCGAGGCACCCGTTGAGTCCTGAATGTCACGAATCTTTTTGGTGAAATGGTCCAGTAGATCCTGAGCGCTAGGGCCACCGCCCTTAGTGGCTGCCACCCAATTGAGGCCAAAAATACTAGAAAAGGTAATAATAATAATAATACAGTAGGACCTCGCATATACGACCCCCCGTTATACGACTTTAGTAAATGCGGTTTTGGTCCATGTGATGTCACAAATTGTATAGAGGTTCTAGAGTTTGATGATGATGGCAGATCATCCAATCCTGACGGGAGTCAATTTTGAAGAGTATGCTTATTAGCCAACAAGTTCAAATGTCCACGGCGTCCCAGTTGTAGTTAAACAAGAAGAGAAAAACATTGAAGACATTGATTTAAAAGATTCGTATGATGAATTCAATAGCAGTCAAACTGCAATTGTATATGTTAATAAACTTTTAAAGTATGATTGTAAGCATAATAACAGTACGCTAGCTAGCCATCTCATTAAAGCGGTTTTTGGGGTTGTGTAATGTTAAATTAAATTCTTTAAAATAACAAAAAATCTGGAACTATTTTAAATCATAACTTTTTAAATGACTGTTATTTGGCTTAAAAAAATAAACTAATGATTGCTCTCTGTTGTTTTCATATGTATTTCTGAAGAAAATACGACTTTTTCACTTATGCGACCGATTTTACGTGGCAATGGAGAAGTCGCATAAGAGAGGTTCTACTGTAATACGAAATTTATCAAGCGCCAAGGCAGCGACAGTTTCGAATTTCGGATGGCAGTGCATTTCAGACGATTGGCGATGCCTGTCGAAAAGACCTCGCACCGATATTGCTGTTGGCTTTTGTCTGTGCGACTTCAGGAGCTGTGGATGAGCGGAGCGGTCTTTGGAGAATTCTGTTGTGAAGGAGTTGGTGAAGATATGTTGGCGATGAACAAAGCCAAATTTTGTACGTTATCAGAGCGATTTTGTACAAAATTCGATAGTGTACCGGCAGCCAGTGAAGTGTGGACAGACGGAATAAAGACGACGACGATAACAGAGATGACGACGACGGTGGTAGAGATGACAACGACGATGGTAGAGATGACGACGAATCCAAAGAGTAGACTCCAAAAATAAAATCGGTCGCGAAATGAGTGAGTGGGAGCTGGAACGGAAAAGCGAAAGAGCGAACAGGAAAGGGAAAGCGAACGTGAGCGACAAAGCAACTGGAGCGAGAGAAAAACCCCGAGCAACGCCGGGTACCCCACTAGTAAATATATATATATATATATACTTATTTATATATATATATATATATATATATATATATACACATATATATATATATACATATATCTACATATATATACATATATGTATATATATACATATATGTATATATATATATGTTTATATACATACATATATATATGTATATGTATATATATATATACATATATATATATATATATATATATATATATATATATATATAAATATATATGTATATATATATATATGTATATATATATATATATATATATATATATATATATATATATATATAGCTATTTCCCATTCAGGAACAACAAGAAGATAATTTGGCTTTAAATTATATCAATTTATACAATTATACAATAATTAAGTTCTCTTACAATACTGAATAATCACATACGATATTTAAACTGCTGTCATGAACATCAACAATAATCACATGTTTTTTAACACCAGGGCTCTCAGCAATATTTGCAAAGAGGTTTGCATCGACAATTTTAAAACTTTGTTTTTAGAAAACGACATTGATCAAATAGGAAAATTAAAATACAAGATCAATGAGAATGTACCTATAAGCTATACTGCTTTGAAAGATTTGCTCACCTTTGATTCTCATTTGTCACTTCAGTTTCAAGCGGCTATCATGCTACATCAAGACAGTCAAGATCTAATTTTAAAAATTGACAATGAAGATCACCTTGACGAAGAGCAGTTGCATCAGCTTGTTTTAGAAAAAGAAAAACTTGTAACTTTTTCTTTAACATTTACCAACAATGATGGTAATGTTGAAGATTACATAGATTTTATGTATTACACTCACAGTTTAGTCAAAGAAATAGCACACGTATCAGAAAATCTTGAACGTTTAGAACTAGACTTGTACATCGATTTAGATGATGAGACTTCTTATTTTAAAGACTTGTGTGTAGTCTTCCATAAAGAAGAAGGTAACTCTTGGTATTGTCCAAATTTAAAAGAACTCGTTTTAAACAATTTAGGATATTATACCCGAGATTTTATTGAAGAAGTGAATCTTAAATTTGTTTCAGACAAACTAAGGAATCTTGTTTTGTGCCGGTGGAGTTTAACTGAGACTCTTCTCAGTAAAATAAAGTCTTTTAATGGTCTCAAACAACTCAAATTAAGAAATATGAAACACGATTGTTTTGAAAAGCTTATTGACTCAATATCTAACTTGAAACACTTAGAATCACTAGATTTAAGTAACAACGAAATTTGTCAAAGTTACAACTCGGCTCATACAGACCGATTCACTAAATTAATCGAAGAATTACCTCGCTTGACCAGCGTGGAAGTTAGTGGAACGACTTTGATGGGTGAATCGGGCAGGCCAACAGCATCGTGGATTCAAACAAGACGACTCAAGTATATCGGAATTTGTTCCGAAGCCTACACTATGCAGAGTGATTTTAGCTATATGGAGTATCAAATACAAACTTTTGCTCAAGTAGCTACCTTTGCAACTTGTGAAGGGTTACTGATTTCACTACATACTTTAATGAAAAACAATTATATGTACGCAGCTGCTTTGGAATGCTTGATAAAAGCAACGAATCCCGAGATTATTCAGATAAATATTTTAAATAGTTCTGAGTATATTTTAGAGCTACTTTGCAAAGGATTGTATTGTCATCCTAATAATATTTTCATAGCGACAAAAACTCTAAAAGCGTTTTTGAACTTGGCTGTATTTTGTCTATCCGCAGCGGGGATCCGCAAATTTGTTAAAATATTCATTAATGGAAAACTCAGTTACGAAACTCTCATTAGGCGCTTAGTACAGTTTAATGAGTGTTATACGCGTATACCGGATAAAGTGTGGCATGAGGCAACGATTTTTGACGACTGGATCCACACTTTACTTTTTGATTGTGTTCCTTATGCTGTACTTGACCATTTGGTCAATTGGTTTGAATTTTCACGTAATATTACCGGCAGTCTTCACTCGAAGGCCTTTGAAGCAGCGGAAATAATCATGCAATCTTGGAGTAATATTGAACGGTTCGATTCTGGAAAGGTCTATGAATTTTTTCAGAGACTGGTGGCAGAAAACGAACAGTGCAAGTCATCCTACGATGAGTTTAAAAAGATTTACCATGCTAATTGGTTTTGTTATTAACTGCATTACTTGGAATGATGCTTACAAAGTTAAGTTTTAAAATGTTTTTCTTACATCTTCATCACTTCTATTTATACGTCTTATAATTTTATTTCTTAAATAATTTTTAATTGTTCAATTTTATAAAATAAACAGGTAAAGAAAAAAAATAAATTTAATAAATGCTCTTATTTGCCTCTTCATCTGAGTCAACGAACTAAAATTTTTGAATCTAAAACAACCGTTATCTATATATATAAAAGAACATGTCCTGACTGACTGACTGACTGACAGATGACTGACTGATAATCAACGCCGAGCTCAAACGCCTCATCCTAGGAACGTGAAATTTGGAACTTATATTACTTTTATAGCGTAAACATCCGCTAAGAAAGAATTTTTGAAAGTTTTGCTCCTGAGGGGAAAAAACTGGAAAACAAACCTTTTTCTAAAACAATGTATATCTCGAAAACCAAAAATGAGGAGATTTTGAAATTTGGGATATAGATTCTTCTTGAAAAATAAAAAGATACGTGTTTCACCATTTTTTGAAAATTCGGTTTCCCGGACCTCAAATGTGGGTTGGAAAATTGGGTTATTTGGTTTTTAAAGTAGCTTCTACTCAAAAACTGTTAATGCTACAGGAGTAAAAATTAGTATTTAGTTTCTACTCCAAAAATAATGAAGTACGTGTTTTAGCATTTTTTGAAAATTTGATTTCCAGGACTTCAAATGTGGGGTGGAAAATAGGGTTATTTGTTTTTCAAAGTAACTGCTACTCAAAAACTGTAAATACCACAGATTTAAAAATTAGTATTTAGTTTCTATTCTAAAAATAAAGATATACGTGTTTCACCATCTATCTATATATATAAAAGAACATGTCCTGACTGACTGACTGACTGACTGAGTGACTGACTGACTGACTGACTGACTGACTGACAGATGACTGACTGATAATCAACGCCGAGCTCAAACGCCTCATCCTAGGAACGTGAAATTTGGAACTTATATTACTTTTATAGCGTAAACATCCGCTAAGAAAGGATTTTTGAAAATTTTGCTCCTGAGGGGAAAAAACTGGAAAACAAACTTTTTTCTAAAACAATGTATATCTCGAAAACCAAAAATGAGAAGATTTTGAAATTTGGTATATAGATTCTTTTTAAAAAATAAAAAGATACGTGTTTCACCATTTTTTGAAAATTCGGTTTCCCGGACCTCAAATGTGGGTTGGAAAATTGGGTTATTTGTTTTTTAAAGTAGCTTCTACTTAAAAACTGTTAATGCTACAGGAGTAAAAATTAGTATTTAGTTTCTACTCCAAAAATAATGAAATATGTGTTTTAGCATTTTTTGAAAATTTGGTTTCCAGGACTTCAAATGTGGGGTGGAAAATAGGTCTAATTGTCTTTTATAGTAACTGCTACTCAAAAACAGTAAATACCACAGATGTAAAAATTATTATTTAGTTTCTTTTCTAAAAATAAAGATATACGTGTTTCACCATTTTTTACAAATTTGGTTTCCCGGACCTCAAATGTGGGTTGGAAAATTGGGTTATTTGGTTTTTAAAGTAGCTTCTACTCAAAAACTGTTAATGTTACAAAAGTAAAAATTAGAATTTAGTTTCTACTCTAAAAATAATAATATACGGGTTTCACAATTTTTTTGAAAATTTGGTTTCCAGGACTTCAAATGTGGGGTGGAAAATAGGGTTATTTGGTTTTTAAAGCTACTCAACAACTGTAATTGCCACAGATGTAAAATTTAATACTTAGTATCTACTCAAAAAAAAAGATATACGTGTTTCATCATTTTTTGGGTTATTTGGTTTTTAAAGTAGCTGCTACTCAAAAACTGTTAATGCTACAGAAGTAAAAATTAGTATTTAGTTTCTACTCCAAAAATAATGAAATACGTGTTTTAGCATTTTTTGAAAATTTGGTTTCCAGGACCTCAAATGTGGGGTGGAAATAAGGATTATTTGATTTCAAAATAACTGCTACTCACAAACTGTAAGTGCTACAAATGTAAAAATTAGTATTTTGAAGTTTTGTGCCGGTTAAAAGTAGCTAAGTCCAGTTTATCATCGGCCGGGCCAAGCCGTTATTTTAGAGTCTTCACACAAGCCAGGCCAAACCTTAAATCAAAGTGGGACGGGCCGAGGCTTTTCACCAAGTATATAGATATTTTAGTGATTTTAGGGTCTTCAGTTTGGCCGGGCCAAACCTGAGGTCAAAGTGGGACGAGCCGAAGTTTTTCATCAAGTATATAGAACTTCTAGGCCTGCAAAAATGGGCCGGGCCTAATTCAGACGGGCTGTGCCGGGCCAGGAGTTTGGGTTTTTAAAACGGGCTGGGCTAATTTGTCGACGGGCCGAGCCGAGACCTAAAAAAATGATCTCTACTATGGATGCACGGTTCAAACTCTCTAATTTCATGCGAGCGAAGCCGCTACGGGCACTGCTAGTATATATATATATCTTGTGGACAAGTTACAGTTAGAAAGTATGGAAAACCTGTTAGGTTATTATGCGGAGATAAGGGAAACGTTGAAAAAACAGCAAATACAGAAAAATATTGCTACTCTAGAAACTGAGTTTTCTACAATAATGGAAAAAGCAGAACATTTTATAGAAAATAGCAAAAGACAATCATCTCCTCGTCCTCAGTCATCTCAGTCATCTGCCAACTTAATATCGTCCGAAGCTGGATTAATGTCTTCGAATGTCTGGACGTCGAGAACTGCACCAACTGTCGTCCCGTTCTCATCCCATGGCGGTTTCGTTCCCTTATCTACCACCACTCACGACAACCGCGTTCACTCAGCAAGCTTTCTCCCCCAAGCTCAGCCGAGTATCGTCACCGCAAACCATCATTCTTCCGTTCAACCAACAGCCAGCGATGTCGGTCTAACTTGTGAAAGCAGCTAAAAAAAGTATCTATTCCTGTATTTAACGGAGACAAGCAAAAATATGAAGCGTGGAAAGCAGCCTTTATTGCTTGCATTGACAAAACTTCAATGTCCGCAGAATATAAATTGCTTCAGTTACGTCAGTACCTTAGCGGTGACACCTTGAAAGTTGTTGAAAACCTAGGACATTCAGCGGAAAGTTACGAGGCAGCAAAGCAACGTTTAGAAAGAAAATTTGGTGGCATTCGTCGACAAGTTGCCTTGCAGCTTGAAGCCGTAGATAACTTTCGTCCGCTTAGAGCTGGTAGTGCCATCGATCTAGATAGATTTGCCGATCTTCTCGATTTGAATGTAATCAACTTACGTGAATCTGGTCGATATGATGAACTGGGTTGTGGCTCAATGTACCACAGGATTATTAAAAAAAATGGACAAAGCCATGAATGCGTCTTTTCAGCGTTGGCTATTTGAACATCAAAGAAACGAAAATGTAGAAAATCTGCGTCATTTCGTACTGCAAGAAGTAGAATTTCGAACAATTGCATCCGAAGTGGTTCATGGACTATCAAAAATTGAAGTCAGTTCTCAACGTCGTAATCCGAATCTAAAATCATCTTCGTATTTTGGAAAAAATGATGATGTAACAACGGAGACTTGTGAATGCTGCGGTGGATACCATCCAATCTGGAAATGCGAAGTGTTCAGCCAAAAAACTGTCGACAGCAGATGGAAGCTTGCCATAGAAAAACATCTCTGTTTTCGGTGTTTGGGTTCATCGCATAGAGGCTCAACATGCAAACGCAGTCGGTTGTGCGGTCTAGAGGCTTGTATGAACACTCATCATCGACTTCTCCACGGTAGATATGAGAATCGTCAACTTACTTCTGTTCGACCTCTGGCTAACGTACGAAGGGGAGAAGACAACGACAACAAACAAGAAAACGTAACAATGACAGCGACTGAACCAGGAAATAACAACGTGATTGCATTACGAACAGTGCCAGTTATTCTAAGAAATGGGTTCAAGTCAATAAAGATCAAGGCTTTACTTGACGACGGGTCGACCAAAACCTACATAAACTCCGACGTTGTTGCAGAACTTGGTCTCCTCGGCAGTTCACGTCATGTTACTGTGAGTATGCTAAATGGTCATCGAGCTGGTTTCCAGACACAAGCAGTGGAAGTGGAACTTCAAAGTTTGAATCGTGTAATAAAGATGAAAATAAATGCCTTCACAACAAATAAAGTCACTGGTGATATGAAAGCGGTAGATTGGAAGAAGTTTCAGATGAAATGGCCGCATCTACGTAACATCAAGTTTCCATATATTGAACCGCGTGCAAAGATCAATATGCTCATAGGATTAGATTATGCAGATTTACATTTTTCTCGACAGGAGGTGCGTGGCAAAAGAGGTGCACCAATTGCAAGATTGACTCCGCTCGGATGGACTTATGTTGGAGCGTCGTCGCCAAATCAAAACCAATTCCAGACATCTTTTGCATATACGTATTTGATTCAGAAAAAAGTCGATCTCGGTTTAGCACTGCGCAAATTTTGGGAAGTAGAAGAAATGACAACAAAGAACGACACGATGCCAATTTTAAATCAACAACTGATGCAGCAAGCACGGAACAGTCTGCAATATTTTAATAAAAAATATACAATCAGAATCCCATGGAAGACAAATCCACATGGGTTACCGAATAACTACGAAATGGCAAAAAGACGTCTGGAAACGACAGAGAGAAGACTTCAGAAAGATTCGTTTTTAAAAAATGATTACTGCAAGACAATCGAACGCTACAAGATTACATCTATAAGATCGATCCAAAAGAAGCTGGAAATGGTTCAGGGTTCCTGCCACATTTTCCTATTGTTCGATCAGATAAAGCGACAACAAAGACTCGAATCGTTTTTGATGCCTCTGCCAAGCATAAAAAAATGTCTTTAAATCAAACCATTCATCAAGGACCAAAATTGCAACGAGATCTATTAGATCTAAAAGTCCAGTTGCGTTAGTGTGTGACATTGCCGAAATGTATCTACAATCCAAATTAATATAGCTGATAGAAAATATTTTCGTTTTCTATGGCGTGATGTTGATGTTAAGAATACTCCAGATTATTATGAATTTTCTTGCGTTGTATTTGGTGTTAATTGTTCACCATTTCTTGTTCAATTTGTAATACGCCAACATGAAATTACATTTCAAAAAACCTTTCCATTAGCTGCAGAAACAATTTTGAAATCTACCTATATGGAGGACAGCATGGATTCAACTGATGACGATTTGCATGGAATAGAACTTTAAAAACAGTTGACGCAATTATGGAAATTAGCCGGCATGCGTGCGCGTAAATGGTTGTCTAATAGTGAAAAAGTATTAGAGTGCATTCCACCTTAAGATCGAGCAAGTGATATAGAAATTCAAGGCGATCAAATGTTTGGAACGAAGACCCTGGGAGTTTTGTGGCTAGCTAAAGACGACGTATTCATTTTTCGATATAAAATGCCTGACAATTCATTTGTCTATACGAAACGTGAAGTTTTGAGAAAAGTTACCGCGTTATTTGATCCACTTGGTTTTCTAGCGCCATTCATCGTTCGTGCAAAGATTTTACTTCAGAAGATGTGGACATCGGGTTTGAATTGGGATGAATTGCTGGATCCGGAGTTAAAATCTGAAGTGGAAAATTGGTTTGAAGAATTTGATGACATTCGTGAAGTACGGATTCCAAGATGTTTACGTTTGAATAATTCAGAAGAATTATTATCAATGTCACTGCATGTGTTTGCCGATGCTTCATCGGAAGCATACGGAGCTGTTGCGTATGCTCGATGCGTTTATAAAGATAAAAATATTTCGTGCCGTTTTGTTTGTGCGAAGACTCGAGTTGCACCTTTGATTTCAACAAGCATACCTCGTCTTGAGTTGATGGCAGCAGTTTTGGCTCTTCGTCTTGGAATACCTGTAGCCGACACACTGGGAATTTGTAAGGCTGATATTACGTTATGGACAGATAGTATGAATGTTTTATACTGGATAAAAAATCATAGTTGTAACTATAAACCATTTGTGGCTAATAGAGTTGGAGAAATCCAGTCGTTAACAGATCCGTCTCTGTGGAAGTATGTGACGTCAAGGCAGAATCCAGCAGATCTGGCATCACGTGGATGTAAAATATCGTTATTGAACCAAAGTGACATTTGGTGGAAAGGTTCGGAATTTTTGTTAGATTCTGAATGCAGTTGGCCAACTCAACCCGTAAAAAATGTTGCTTCAGAAGAGACGAAAGAAATACGTGCAGCAAAAAAGAAACCATTATACACTACGTTGACCAGTGACTACAGTTCCATACAATCATGTGAAAGATTAAACCCAGACAGATATTCTAGTTGGATTCGTCTTGTGAGAATTGTATCATGGATCATAAGATTTATCGGCAATTCTCAGTTGGTGAAACAGAACCGAATCAAAGGCGAATTAAATTCAGATGAATTGAACGAGTCCGAAGTTTTGTTATTAAAGTCTTGCCAACAGGAAGCTTTCGAAAATGAATATCGCGCATTGCTACAAAAGAAAACCGTTACCAAAATGCAGCAAATTACTTGTATTTTTTTTTTTATTTTATTTTATTTTATCTAAAACAAAACAAGAGTCTTGCACTAAGAATGCCATTAACAATATGTCAAATTAAAAAAGTGTTTTTTCAACAATGCTCTGAAGTCTTCATTTAGAACAGCACTTCGCATAGATTTAGGTAGTTGGTTCCATGCACCGGGCCCGGAAACGGCGAATGCTCGTTTACCGAAACTTCGACGAGTTCTTGGGATGACAGCGTCACCATGGGAGGACGAACGTAGATGTTGACGACCAGAATGAGAGGAGCACAGGCTTATCATCCGTGTCATGTAGGCAGGGGCACGATTTGTTAAAATATTGTAAACCAGTAAGCAGAGTTTTAAGGTCACTCTTTCCGGTAGGGGGAGCCAGTGTAGTTGGCGGAGAAGAGGCGTGATGTGGTCCCGTCGAGAGATGCCACCGATAAGACGTGCAGCAGCATGAAGAACCGCAGTGAGCGGGCGAAGAGCAGTCATCGGCAGGCCAGCAAGGACCACGTTACAATAGTCTAATCTAGAAATAACAAGAGCCTGGACCAAAATCCGCACGCAGTGTTTGTTTAGGGCACCCTTGATCTGTCGGATGCGGCGTAGGTGGAAGAAACAAGATCGTGCCACGGCCGATATATGTAGATTCATTAGCAAGGAGCTATTCAGTATCACACCAAGATTTCTAATAGACTTCACGGGGGTGATGACGCAGTCAGTACTGATTTGAAGACTACAGTCATCCAGGTGTCGCGTTGAGATGTTCCCTCGATGGAACCAGATAAGTTCTGTTTTAGAGGGGTTTAGGCTCAATCTCATAGACGAGGACCAAACGCGAATCTCGCTGACACAGGCGACAAGACGCTCTCTAACGGACTGCAGGTCGGTTACGTCAAAATGAATGTACAGCTGTGTATCATCAGCGTAAAGATGAGTCTGCACGTCGTGAGAAGAAGCAATTCGAGTAATATGGCTTGTGTAAAGGATGAAGAGAAGTGGACCTAAGATTGAACCCTGAGGCACACCACAGTCAACGGCCGATACTCTCGACGTCGCCCGGCCCAATCGGATAAGATGTGTTCGATTTGATAGAAAAGACCCAATCCAGTCAAGTGCGGTTGAAGTCACGCCAAAGCTAGTGTGGAGGAGATCAGTAAGGAGAACATGATCGACACAGTCGAAAGCTGCACTGAAGTCAAGGAGCACGAGCGCAGTCGGTTGGCCCCTGTCAAGTGAAAGAATAATGTCGTTGTAAACTTTCCCGACTGCTGTCTCTGTACTGTGGTACTTGCGAAAACCAGACTGAACCTGCGGAAGCAGATTCATCGATTCGATATGTGAAGAAAGCTGACGGTGGACGACACGTTCAATAAATTTTGAGATGAACGATAGGTTTGATATGGGGCGGTAGCTTTTGGGATCAACGGGATCCATCCCCGTTTTCTTGAGTCGAGGTCGGACGATAGCCCTTTTGTGACTGGCTGGTAGTGACGCATCTAGAAATGAAGTGTTTACGAGGTGGGAAATAATAGGAGCAAACACGCTTTTGAGTTTTTTTATGAGCCAGACAGGTGCAGTTGTATTAAACCCTCAACTTGATGATGATGAAGACGGATTGATGAGAAGCAACAGTCGATTAGTGAATGCAGAAATGTTGCATTACGATACAAAATATCCGATAATACTACCGAAGAAACATAATATTACACAATTAATCATCAAGTTTGAACACGAACAAGGAGCTCATATTTGTGGAATTAATCATCTGTTGGCAAAACATTCGAAAAGATACTAGATCCTGTCGGCACGTGAAGCTATTCGTGAATATCAATATGTTTGCATGGAATGCAAAAGAAGAAATGCAAAAGCCGCAAATCAAATAATGGCACCACTTCCGATTTCCAGACTAAATGCACCAGAACCGTTGTGCATTTTTAGTCACACGGCACTGGATTTTGCAGGGCCATTCATTACAATCAGTGGTAGAGGTAAAAGTCGCGAAAAACGTTACCTGTGCATGTTTACGTGCATGGCTACCAGAGCAGTCCATTTGGAAATGGCGTATGGACTTGACACCGATTCGTTTTTGAATGCGCTTTATTGTTTCGCAAATCTTAGAGGATGGCCTAATGAATTTACATCCGATAACGGACGCAATTTTGTTAGAGCCGTTCATGAGTTCAACGAACTTATATCTCAATGGAATCAAAAGAAGATTGTGGAATCTACATCGTCGCATTCAGTAAAGTGGAATTTCAATCCTCCGGTTGCACCTCATTTCGGTGACGTGTTTGAAATTATGATTAAAGCTGCTAAACGGGCAGTTTATGCTATACTTGGACGTGCCGATGTTACGGACGAAGAATTATCAAGTGCCTACATCGGAGCTGAGGCACTTCTGAATTCACGTCCATTAACATATCAATCATCGAGTTCGAGAGATATCATTCCGTTAACACCAAGCCATTTTCTACACTTTAATCATAACTGGGTCATCAAGCTGCACCAGTAATAGAAACGGTAAACAACTTGAATCACGTAAGACGACGTTGGAGACGTGTACAAGAACTTATTAGACATTTCTGGCAGCGGTGGCTTCAGGAATGGATCCCCGGACTGAGTTCACGAAAGAAATGGAACTCTGTTAAGCGGGACTTTGCGATTGGTGACGTCATAATAGTGATGAACTCCGACACTGCAAGAGGACAGTGGTCACTTGGAAGAGTTGTTGACGTGATGCCTGGCAAAGATGGTCATGTACGAGTAGTGAAAGTTCAAGTGGGTCAAACTGTCCTGACACGAGCGATTAGCCATCTCTCTCCGCTGGAAATCGCCGATTAAATGTTTTCGATAGTTTTGCCTGAGCGTAATAACATGATCTTTTTGAATAGAGTGTCCGAATAATATTAAACTTTGAAATACTAGGAACATTAGGCTTCTTTAAGACGTCCGAAAGATTGTAATTACTTTTGATGATTTCATAGAGTGATCGTGAATTTAATTGAATGATTAGACGTTTATGAATTCTGATGATGATCTAGATGTTGCAATCACTTGCAATTCAATATTATGATAGCAATATTCTATGAGATTATTACGTTGGTTTTGTTGACTCGATATTTATTATAATATATGATCGTTATCATTTAGACATTAAATGTTATTGACATTTGAATTCTCAAACTTCAAATTTTGTTGCTCTGTCTGTCCTTCAAACTGAAACATTGAACCTATGACTGACATGGCATTTGTAATATGGATTATTGAACAAGTGTGATCACACCTCATCCGCGCAGCTGAATTTAATTTGAGATGATGAGCAGATTCGAATTTCTCATTCTACTTGATGGTATGGTTCTGCAAAATCTATTTGGGAGAAAACTGTCCCTCCATTTAATTTTGTGAAAACGTCATCCATGGTAGGTAATGGGTGTCTATGGAGCATCAGTGAGTCATTTAAGCCCGTTGAAAAATCTGCACAAAGTCGGATGGAGTCGTTTGCTTTACGGACAGAAACTATGGGTGCTGCCCACTGAGAGTGATCCACGGGAGAGATTATTCCTTCTTTTAGTAACCGGTTAATTTCGCTATCCAATTGCTCTAAAGCGGCATGAGGAACAGGGCGTTTCTTTCTAAATATGGGTTGTGCGCCAGGTTTGAGTTGTAAGGAAGCTGAAACTTTGGTGCACAGTCCTAGTTCCTGTCGGAACACATCAGCGTGTTTGTGTTTTAATTTGTTTGTAATGGCTGTGCGTTCCACGTCTGTGTTGAAGCTCCGTATTTCCATGACAGAATAGTTTTCTAACAGTTCTTTAAAGTCAGGAAGTTGTTTTATCCATGGCATTCCCATGAGGTCGTTTGAATCTGTGACCATTCATCTTTATTCTTACTGTGAACGGCATCATCATAATTCTCTGGTTCACATACCTCACACAGTGCTGTCATAACAAAATCATCATAACGGAATGGTTTCTTCATATTTTTTCTACCACGTAGAGTCATGCCTTTGGTCTTTTATTCATCTTCTTCATCAGCCGACGCAGGACCATTATTGGGAACATCATTAGAAACCTCTTCACTCACAAATTCGTTATCATCTTTAATTTCTTTGTCGACAGAAATAACATTATCAGGACAATCATGTTCTTGTAAATCAACTAGCAGTGCCCGTAGCGGCTTCGCTCGCATGAAATTAGAGAGTTTGAACCGTGCATCCATAGTAGAGATCATTTTTTTAAGTCTCGGCTCGGCCCGTCGACAAATTAGCCCAGCCCGTTTTAAAAACCCAAACTCCTGGCCCGGCACAGCCCGTCTGAATTATGCCCGGCCCATTTTTAAGGTCCTGGAAACCAAATTTATAAAAAATGGTGAAACACGCATATCTTTATTTTTAGAATAGAAACTAAATACTAATTTTTACATCTGTGGTATTTACAGTTTTTGAGTAGAAGCTACTTTAAAAACCAAATAACCCAATTTTCCAACCCACATTTGAGGTCCGGGAAACCAAATTTGTAAAAAAATGGTGAAACACGTATATCTTTATTTTTAGAAAAGAAACTAAATAATAATTTTTACATCTGTGGTATTTACTGTTTTTGAGTAGCAGTTACTATAAAAGACAATTAGCCCTATTTTCCACCCCACATTTGAAGTCCTGGAAACCAAATTTTCAAAAAATGCTAAAACACGTATTTCATTATTTTTGGAGTAGAAACTAAATACTAATTTTTACTCCTGTAGCATTAACAGTTTTTGAGTAGAAGCTACTTTAAAAACCAAATAACCCAATTTTCCAACCCACATTTGAGGTCCGGGAAACCGAATTTTCAAAAATGGTGAAACACGTATCTTTTTATTTTTCAAAAAAAATCTATATACCAAATTTCAAAATCTCCTCATTTTTGGTTTTCGAGATATACATTGTTTTAGAAAAAAAGTTTGTTTTCCAGTTTTTTCCCCTCAGGAGCAAAATTTTCAAAAATCCTTTCTTAGCGGATGTTTACGCTATAAAAATAATATAAGTTCCAAATTTCACGTTCCTAGGATGAGGCGTTTGAGCTCGGCGTTGATTATCAGTCAGTCATCAGTCAGTCAGTCAGTCAGTCAGGACATGTTCTTTTATATATATAGATGACGTTTGACTTTATAACTCTTTCATTGAAAACAACATCTCTTGATCGATACATCTTATTTCCTTGTCGAACAAAAATTCTGTAGCCGTCATCGCCTTCATATCCAACGAGAATACCCTTCTCAGCTTTGGTATCAAATTTTTTTTCGTTTCTGCATAGGAATATGAACATAAGCTGTGCTACCGATAACTCGAAGATGTTTAATTCTAGGTTTCCTGTCAAACCATAACTCATATGGCGACTTTCCCTCCACCGACGATGGTCCAGTTCTATTGAGAATGTAGGCAGCTGTATTGATCAATTCAGCCCAAAGTGCCTGGGGCAGTTCTTCATGAGCCAACCTCATAGCTCTAGCAGCTTAAGATAAGATAAGATAACGTTTATTATAGTGGTTTAGAAGACTTTACGCCTATAGACAACCACTTCGAATTAAAAATAATAATAAATAAAATAAAATAAAATAAATGAAAAATGATAATAATAGATAAATAAACAAATAAAAAATAAGTAATTGCATAAAAATCAGTATCCATGCCTGGATAGCGCTACTTTAAAAGATGTGGTAGTCTCAGATGTTACAGCTTCAACTAGTGTGCGATTTTCACGCTCACTGCAACCATTCTGTTGCGGCGTGTATGGCATAGTTAGACGCTGTCGAACTCATTTTTTCTGCAAGATTGACCTGACTTCTTTGTTGTCAAATTCTCCTCCATTGTCACTTAAGAGTTCAGAGACTGTATGACCCATTGTTTTTGATTCTGCAAACATTTGTCGAAGCTTCTGCGATACTTCAGACTTTTCTTTTAGGAAATAAACAAACCGATAACCGCTGAAATCGTCTTTGAACAGAACAAAGTATCGAAAATTGGAAAACGAGAAGCAGAATGGAGTATAGACATCGGCATTAATTAGTTCTCCTGGTCTTGATGCTCTTACTCTTGTTCCAAACTTTAATCTATGTAACTTTCCGTAGACACAGCCTTCGCATAGTTCGATGTCTATACCAACATCAATGTTCAGTTCTCTTTTAATAACCACTTTAACATGTTTCTTATTCTGATGTCCCATTCGTTCATGATATAACTGTAATGCATCTTTATCATTGACAAAATTTACTTCGGCACAGGCGCGGCGCTGGGCGGGGGGGTCCAGGGGTCCGGACTCCCAGCTCCGACAGGTGTCACCCGTGGGATTTTTGCAAATCCAAAGACTTTTTTTTACTGGGGGGGGGGTACTTGAATCTCATTGGGTGAATCACTGTATTTTTAACTGGTTTGAGACTGAGTTTGACTATCTTCAGTTTGCAGTCTTTCTTTCTTTTCTTTCATTACTAAATTATTAAAGATACCAAAAAAATACTGCAGTCTAAAAATAGTCCAAAAACTTTTTCGCCTGCGGCGGGCTTTCTTTTTTCTTTCTTCCTTTTCAAATTATGTTTTTGCTGCATGGAGTTGAAACTATATTATAGTGGTTATTCTTAAACATTCTATATAGTTTGATGATGATTCAATGTTTTTTGATGATAGTTTACTGTTTTTTTTACAGTTAAGTACTTTATGATATTATTGAATAATAATTTTATTAGCTTCGTTCGTTTTCTGATCTCTTACTTCGGGTTAGTTGAATGAATTTTAATTTAAAAAAAAAACTAGTAATAACAACAAATATTTTTACATTTCTATTTGAACTTTGCTTTGCCATAACAAACCTAGATAAACTAGAGAAAAACAGGACTAAATTGTGATCTGCTAGTGTAAATACTTCAGTATTTATTTCTAACATAGTTCTATTTCAGTTTTTAAAAAAATGAGCAAAGGACTATAAACTATATATATATATATATATATATATATATATATATATATATATATATATATATATATATATATATATATATATATATATATATATATATATATATATATATATATATATATATATATATATATATATATATATATATATATATATATATATATATATATATATATATATATATATCTATATCTATATCTATATCTATATCTATATCTATATCTATATCTATATCTATATCTATATCTATATCTATATCTATATCTATATCTATATCTATATCTATATCTATATCTATATCTATATCTATATCTATATCTATATCTATATCTATATCTATATCTATATCTATATCTATATCTATATCTATATCTATATCTATATCTATATCTATATCTATATCTATATCTATATCTATATCTATATCTATATCTATATCTATATCTATATCTATATCTATATCTATATCTATATCTATATCTATATCTATATCTATATCTATATCTATATCTATATCTATATCTATATCTATATCTATATCTATATCTATATCTATATCTATATCTATATCTATATCTATATCTATATCTATATCTATATCTATATCTATATCTATATCTATATCTATATCTATATCTATATCTATATCTATATCTATATCTATATCTATATCTATATCTATATCTATATCTATATCTATATCTATATCTATATCTATATCTATATCTATATCTATATCTATATCTATATCTATATCTATATCTATATCTATATCTATATCTATATCTATATCTATATCTATATCTATATCTATATCTATATCTATATCTATATCTATATCTATATCTATATCTATATCTATATCTATATCTATATCTATATCTATATCTATATCTATATCTATATCTATATCTATATCTATATCTATATCTATATCTATATCTATATCTATATCTATATCTATATCTATATCTATATCTATATCTATATCTATATCTATATCTATATCTATATCTATATCTATATCTATATCTATATCTATATCTATATCTATATCTATATCTATATCTATATCTATATCTATATCTATATCTATATCTATATCTATATCTATATCTATATCTATATCTATATCTATATCTATATCTATATCTATATCTATATCTATATCTATATCTATATCTATATCTATATCTATATCTATATCTATATCTATATCTATATCTATATCTATATCTATATCTATATCTATATCTATATCTATATCTATATCTATATCTATATCTATATCTATATCTATATCTATATCTATATCTATATCTATATCTATATCTATATCTATATCTATATCTATATCTATATCTATATCTATATCTATATCTATATCTATATCTATATCTATATCTATATCTATATCTATATCTATATCTATATCTATATCTATATCTATATCTATATCTATATCTATATCTATATCTATATCTATATCTATATCTATATCTATATCTATATCTATATCTATATCTATATCTATATCTATATCTATATCTATATCTATATCTATATCTATATCTATATCTATATCTATATCTATATCTATATCTATATCTATATCTATATCTATATCTATATCTATATCTATATCTATATCTATATCTATATCTATATCTATATCTATATCTATATCTATATCTATATCTATATCTATATCTATATCTATATCTATATCTATATCTATATCTATATCTATATCTATATCTATATCTATATCTATATCTATATCTATATCTATATCTATATCTATATCTATATCTATATCTATATCTATATCTATATCTATATCTATATCTATATCTATATCTATATCTATATCTATATCTATATCTATATCTATATCTATATCTATATCTATATCTATATCTATATCTATATCTATATCTATATCTATATCTATATCTATATCTATATCTATATCTATATCTATATCTATATCTATATCTATATCTATATCTATATCTATATCTATATCTATATCTATATCTATATCTATATCTATATCTATATCTATATCTATATCTATATCTATATCTATATCTATATCTATATCTATATCTATATCTATATCTATATCTATATCTATATCTATATCTATATCTATATCTATATCTATATCTATATCTATATCTATATCTATATCTATATCTATATCTATATCTATATCTATATCTATATCTATATCTATATCTATATCTATATCTATATCTATATCTATATCTATATCTATATCTATATCTATATCTATATCTATATCTATATCTATATCTATATCTATATCTATATCTATATCTATATCTATATCTATATCTATATCTATATCTATATCTATATCTATATCTATATCTATATCTATATCTATATCTATATCTATATCTATATCTATATCTATATCTATATCTATATCTATATCTATATCTATATCTATATCTATATCTATATCTATATCTATATCTATATCTATATCTATATCTATATCTATATCTATATCTATATCTATATCTATATCTATATCTATATCTATATCTATATCTATATCTATATCTATATCTATATCTATATCTATATCTATATCTATATCTATATCTATATCTATATCTATATCTATATCTATATCTATATCTATATCTATATCTATATCTATATCTATATCTATATCTATATCTATATCTATATCTATATCTATATCTATATCTATATCTATATCTATATCTATATCTATATCTATATCTATATCTATATCTATATCTATATCTATATCTATATCTATATCTATATCTATATCTATATCTATATCTATATCTATATCTATATCTATATCT
>OZ022240.1:5778123-5788123 GCA_963978895.1 Erpobdella octoculata | reverse complement strand
GTAACTCTTGGTATTGTCCAAATCTAAAAGAACTCGTTTTAAACAACTTAGGATATTATATCCGAGATTTTATTGAAGAAGTGAATCTTAAATTTGTTTCAGACAAACTAAGGAATCTTGTTTTGTGCGGGTGGAGTTTAACTGAGACTCTTCTCAGTAATGTCGTAGTGTGTGATGTATGATGCACGCATGGACTCCGGTCATTGTTGTATGGATGCAGAGTGAGAACAGGCTATATTTTCTATGGTCCATGTTTATATTTTCTGTCAGGCTTCTGTCGGTTTTTCGGTGAAACAATCTGCGAATTCTTGTTAAAAACAGATTCTAACTATAAAGTAATTTTGTTCTCCTTGGTTCTGTACGTTTGTTTTGTTCTGTGAACTTGATAAAGAGTCTCCTCGGATTTGAGAGCGATAATACGTTATTTTCTGCCTATTGCCTGAAACTCTGGTGAGGTTGCATTGTCTCTACGACTAAAAGTTTGGGAAGATGCCACCAAAAAACCGAACTGAAAAAGAAAAAGAAAGCAGGTCTGAGCCAAGACAAGAAAAAGATGACAGAACAGGAAATAGTGAAGAAAAATGTGGTCTCTGCTCGAAATCATTCTCGGACTTGGACAGTGGCGTTTTGTGCGGTCTCTGTGATACACGGTTCCATTGCAAATGCCACGGTGTCACTGAGGTCATTTCCAATGCACTGACTCTCCACAGTAAAGAACTATTCTGGTTTTGTAAAGAATGTCGTCGTGGAGCCGAGAGGTTACTACCGGTCATTTCGGGGATACAGAGAAAGGTGGACATAATTGAAGATGATACAGTTAAAATCTACTCTGACTTCAAAACTGAACTTACCAGAAGCACTGCTGCTATTCAAGACTTGTACAGAGAAATAATTGTCTTCGGAAGCCGTATAGAACAATGCGAAAAGAAAGTCGAAGAAAATAAATTAGATCTCATAAGTTCTATCAGCTCTAAACTAGTTGAGACGGAAGAAAAAATTATGAACAAAGAGGATAGAAAATGGACCGATTTGTTTTCCGGCGAGGTAAAGTCCGGAATGACCCAGGTCAAAAAAGATATCATATCGGCACAGACAGCACTGCAGTTGCAAACCAAGGTTATTGTGGAAGATCAGAAGGAGCAAGAGGAGATTGGTAGGCGAAGATGTAATGTCGTCATACATGGACTGCCTGAATCTGCTGATGGAGGTGCTGGAGGTCAGAGTGATGAAGACAATGACAGGCTGACAAATTTGTTTCTTGAATTGAACTGTGACATGTCATCGGTTATTGACATGGTTAGGCTTGGCAGACGAACTGACAACGTCGGTCAGAAGCCAAGACCGATGAAACTTACACTCTCATCAGAGGGACAAAAAGACAAATTACTCCGCAGGGCAAAAAACCTGAAAGGAGCAAGCAACGGCCTCGAGAAAGTCTTTATTCATCAAGATCTAACTCCAAAGCAACGAGAGAAGAGGCACCAGTTAGTGGAGGAGCTGAGGCTTCGAATCTCCAAGGGAGAAACAGATCTGATTATTGTAAACGGAAAAATAGTGAAAAGATGGAAGTCAAAAGTAGCAAGGCCAGCGCTACAGGCGGATCCTGGTCCGGTGGTGCCGGTGGCCTGACGGGGGGGTCGCCGGAGTTAGGAACGAGATCAGGCGTCATTGATGAGCTACCGGGGTGTGCTTCGAGGAGGGGATCTAACACTGCCACAATCCCTGCGGCCTGTCTCAACGTGAGGTCCATCAAAAACAAGATTGCCACTATCTCAGACATTATAAATGAAAACAGATTGTCAATTCTTGGTTTGGTGGAGACCTGGCATGAGTGTTTCGACGACGTTGCCCTGAAAAAGATCACTTTGCCTGGTTACCGCTGCATTGAAGCTGCTCGGGGGCCCGATGAAAGGGGCCGCTCTTATGGGGGAGTAGCAGTCATCCACAGGGACACACTCTCGGCCAAGCCACTCGCTTTGGGATTGACGCCAATTACATTTGAGATCATAACTACAAAGTTCTCATCCGTTAAAACGAGTTTCATCTTTGTTTTGATATACCGTCCTGGAAGCATCCCCGCGAGTAATCTGTTTTTCATAGAACTAGGAAATATTTTTGAAGCATTGGCGACGTACAATTGCCAGGTCATTGTTACTGGAGATCTGAATATCAAGGTCAACATTACTCTCGATCCACACTCTGTTCGTCTGTTGGATCTCATAGGTTCATTTGGCTTCGTGCAGTCTGTTACCGGCCCTACGCATTCGCAGGGTAATACTCTTGATTTGGTTATTACTAGATCTGATCTTCCATCTCCGTATGTCGTCGTTGATCTGCCGCAGGTCTCCGATCATTCTCTTGTGCGTTTCTGGGTTCCGATCCGACTTCCTCCAGCTCGGTTTGTCGAGATTAAAACTCGTGCTTGGAGGAGTTTCGACTCTGAGCGATTTCGGTCTGATTTACGTAGCAGCCTCCTGTGCAATCCGGTGGTCTATGAGGATATGTCTATCGATCAGGCCCAGGAGCTCTATGACACTACCTTATCGTCGCTTCTTGATCAAAATGCTCCCTCCCGTGCTGCTAGACGGCGCCTTCAGCCTCTTACGCCGTGGTTTGATCGTGATTGCACAGCCTCGAAACGGAAATCAAGACTGTTGGAGCGGCGCTACAAGCGGACTCGAGACCCGGATGATCGCACTTTGTGGATGAGCCAGGTACGGGCGTCTCACGGCCTTTTTAGGCAGAAACAAAATTCTTACTGGAGAGAAAAAATCGATGATAGTCAAGGTAATCCTGCAAAGCTCTGGAGAACATTATCTGGGGTGCTCGGCAAGGACTGTGGCTATTCAGCCCCACCCAATGATCTTGCGGCGAGTGATTTCTTGAAGGCGTTTTTAGAAAAGACCGAGAGTGTTCGCCAATCTACTTCGTCTGCTTCTGGTCCGCTCTATTGTGCTGGAGGCTGTTCCAGCTCGCTGCTGGAATTCAGGCCTGTGGATGCTAACTACATCATCCGTCTCATCGGGGCTTCACCTAACAAGAACTGTTCCTTGGACCCAGTGCCAACATGGATAATAAAAAAATATTCAAATGAACTGGCACCATTTGTGGCATTTTTGGCCAACTCTTCACTAAGACAAGGTTTTTTTCCCTCGACTCAGAAAAATGCCATCATCACGCCAGTCCTCAAGAAACCGAACTTGGATCCGCACAACCCTGCCAACTATCGTCCGATCTCCAATCTGTCGTATTTGTCTAAGCTGTTGGAGCGATGTGTCGGCGACCAGATGAACATATATCTCAATGAAAATAACCTCCTGCCACGATGCCAGTCAGCCTATAGAAAGCATCATTCTACTGAGACTGCTGTCTTGAAGGTGCTCTCGGATGTCTACTTAGCAGCCGATCTGGGACGGATCACACTTCTGGGCCTTCTGGACCTTAGTGCTGCCTTTGACACCGTCGATCATCAGATCTTGTGTGATAGGCTTCATAACTCGTTTGGTCTTGGGGGTGCGGTCCTGAAATGGTTCGGCTCCTACCTCACGGGCCGGTCCCACTGCATCCGCTGCAACAATGTCACATCTGAGTCGGCTTCTCTCTCCTACGGGGTACCGCAGGGGTCCGTCCTTGGTCCGGTGCTGTTTCTTCTTTACACTGCTGATGTCATCGGTGTCGCCGCCAGACATGGGTTTTCGGCTCACTCTTATGCTGACGATCTTCAAATTTACAGTGACTCTCCTCAGATGTTATGCTCTGATCTTGTGCCAAGAATGTCTGCCTGTATTGGCGAAATCAGCTCATGGATGGCCAGTAATCGCTTGAAACTCAATCCATCAAAGACTGAGCTGATATGGCTGGGTTCATCTCGACGGCTGAGGCATTGTTTGATGGGGGATGTGGACATTGCTGGGGTTTCGGTCAGGCCTTCTGCGTCTGTTCGGGATCTTGGGGTGCTGGTTGACCGCGATCTGTCCATGGAGACACACATTTCCCATCTCAGCCGTACCTGTTTCTACCATCTTCGTCAGCTACGTGTCATCCGAAGAAGCCTCACTACAGACTCTGCTCACTCCCTTGTAAGAGCACTGGTGCACAGCCGGGTCGACTATTGCAACGGGGTCCTGGCCGGTCTACCGCTGTTCCAAATCAACAGGCTTCAATCTGTTCTTCGGGCTGCTGCTCGTCTCGTGCTGCGATTGCCTGGCTGGGCCAGCGTTTCGGGTCTGATGCGGACGCGGCTTCATTGGCTTCCCTTTCCGGAGAGAATCCGTTTTAAACTATGCTCTATGGTTTATAAGTGCCTCCATGGAATGGCTCCTGTTTATCTTCAGGAGCTATGTGTTCCGGTCTCTCAGCTCTTTGGTCGGTCTCATCTTCGATCGGCGGCGGCCGGCGATCTACTTGTCCTTCAGACGGAGACTGTGACGATTGGCAGGCGTGGTTTTTCTGTGGCTGGTCCTGTGGCCTGGAATAGCCTTCCCCCCGCTCTGAAGGATCCAACGATGCCTTTTAGTGTCTTTCGTGAACGGCTCAAGACATATTTGTTTTCTTCCACTTAATTGTGCAGTGCGCTTTTGTGACTTTTATTTTGTAAAAAAGCGCTATATAAAAAACCTGTATAATAATAATAATAATAATAAAAGGAAGCGTAGCTTGCCTGTAAGGATATTCACATTCATATTCACGTTCGCATTGATGTTCTGATTCTGATTCTTATATTAGTATTCGTTCGTATATCGGTTAATAAAGTTATCTGTTGCTTTGTGTAGATTATATCGTAATCTAAAAACATTACATTGGCGACGAGGATTCGTAAACGAACTTTCGCGAACAGTTTGATAATTTTTTCTGTCGATAAACTCCGAAGAATCTATTATCGTTTTCATCGCTTAAACAGTTTAGTTCGCAATATCAACTAATCAACTATGGCTGAAGCTTTACCATCGTTTCCATCATTCGCTGTCAGTTCGGAAGAGTCTGCAGGAATTCGATGGACGAAGTGGATTTCTAGATTTCGCAACCTGCTAGTAGCCGTCAACATCGTCGACGATAGAAGACAAAAAGCTCTTCTGCTCCACTACGCCGGGGAGGAAATCAACGAAATTTTTGATACTCTGCCAGACACCGAAGCCGCCGATGGAGAGAGTCACTTTGAAAAAGCCGTCACAGCTCTCAACAAGTATTTTACACCAAGGCAGAACACAGAGTTTCAGATATACACGTTTCGTCGATCAAAGCAGCTCACTGGCGAATCACTACCAGCTTACTACACGCGTCTCAAACAGCTCTCAACAACATGTGCTTTTGAAAACGTCGATCGCGAGATCAAAACCCAAATTATTCAAAGTTGTTCGTCAAACACGTTACGCCGCAAAGCTTTGTGCGAGCCAGATATGACTCTTGCAAAACTGCTAGACATCGGTCGAAGTTTGGAGCTGTCCGACATGTATGCAAAGCACATTGAGAACGAGCAGCAGGTGAACAAAATCGATTTAAAACAAAAACTGAACCATGCGAACAACTCAAAGAATAAAACCGACGACGTGAGGTGTCGGAATTGTGGTGGTCCATGGCCACACCAAAATGGAAAAGCATCGTGTCCGGCGCATGGTAAATCTTGCAATTCATGCCAGAAATTGCATCATTTTGCGTCACAATGTCGCTCAAAAGATGGCACATCACGACACGGCAACAACGATTCACAACACAGATTGCATCGTGGATCACAAAGTAGACCGCCGAACACACGATATAACAACCATCATCGCGGAAATGAAATGGCAGATTGCCTTACCAAAGAAGATACCAAACATCCCGAAATAGAGATTGAGATTATGCCAGAGATATTTGACATAAAAAGAACAATACGCAGAGAGCTTTTGAACGAATGGCAGACAAGATGGGACTCTGCTCAAGAAAGTCGACACTACTGGTCTCTCGAAAAAAAAGTCTCAAATAAAATTAAATTCAAGACAACAACAGAACAAGTAAATTAAAAACGAATTTTTAAAACCAATGCTCTTATATGTAATTAAAACAAAAATTTTGCAATCAATTTTTTTTATATTACTCTTTTATTTTATATTATTTTGCTCCTGAGGGGAAGAAACTAGAAAAAAAACTTTTCTTTAAAACAATGTATATCTCGAAAACCAAAAATAAGGAGATTTTGAATTTGGTATATGGATTCTTCTTGAAAAATAAAAAGATACGTGTTTCAGCATTTTTTTGAAAATTCGGTTTCCCGGACCTCAAATGTGGCTGGAAGATTGGGTTATTTGGTTTTTAAAGTAGCTGCTACTAAAAAACTGTAAATGCTACAGGAGTAAAAATTAGTATTTAGTTTCTACTCCAAAAATTATGAAATACGTGTTTTAGCATTTTTTGAAAATTTGGTTTCCAGGACTTCAAATGTGGGGTGGAAAATAGGGTTATTTGTTTTTTAAAGTAACTGCTACTCAAAAACTGTAAATACCACAGATGTAAAAATTAGTATTTAGTTTCTATTCTAAAAATAAAGATATGCGTGTTTCACCATTTTTTATAAATTTGGTTTCCAGGACCTTAAATGTGGGGTGGACAATAGGATTACTTAGCTGTCCAGTTTATCACCGGTCGGGCCAAGCCGTTATTTTAGGGTCTTTTTACGGGCCAGGCTAAACCTTAAATCAAGGTGGTACGGGCCGAGGTTTTTTACTAAGCATATAGACATTTTAGTGATTTTAGGGTCTTCAAATCTGAAGTCAAGGTGGGACGGGCCGAAGTTTTTCATCAAGTATATAAAACTTCTAGGCCTGTAAAAACGGGCCGGGCTCAAATTAGACGGGCCGTGCCGGGCGAGGAATTTTGGTTTTGAAACGGGCTGGGCCAAGTTGTCGACGGGCCGAGCCGACAGCTATGGATGCACGGTTCAAATTCTCTAATTTCATGCGAGCGAAGCCGCTACGGGCACTGCTAGTCATCTAATATAAAGCTATGCTGAAAGTTTCAGTTTCCTAGCTAGTCAAAAAGCTGGTTAAATTTCACTTGCAAGATTTGCGTACAGAGAAAGCCACACACACACACAAACAGAGAGTGTATCTTAAATAAAAGTTTGTAATTAGTTTCCAATATAATTTAATTTGAAAATAAAATATTAAAAAAAAACGTTTAAAAATACCATGTTTTTGTGAACTAAAAAGATGAAAATAATTTTTTTCTGGGTAGTGTGAGAAATGTCTTTATGGGGGCATGCATTAATTGTGGACATTCGTATAGCAAACAAGCCATAAATTTCTAAAACTTAAAACATGGGGCGTCTTTTACTCAAATTAACAATCTGCTTGTTTTTAAACAGGATAGAACGCTTTTTTGAATATAAATGGCACCCAACTTTTTATGTTTTAAAACTTATGGCTTGTTTTCTATACGAATATCCACAATTAATGCATGCCTCCATAAAGACTCACCCAGTCCAGAGAAAAATTTTTCATCTTTTTAGTTCACAAAAACGTGGTATTTTAAAAAGTCAAGCAAAAACAAAGTTTTTAAAAACACACTTTTATATAATCGATTGTGTAGGCCACATTCTGTTACATAAAATTTTGGTCAACAGGCTCCATTTCTCGTATGGTTTCGGAGACGTCGTCCTCTAATGGTTTCGTTCCTATTTGACTGATCGGTCCCACTGCATCCGCTCCGGAGGTGTTTTGTCCACGCCTACCTCTGTCCTGTGTGGCGTCCCGCAGGGATCCGTTCTGGGCCCGTTGTTGTTTCTTCTCTATTCCGCGGACATCCTACATATTGCCACGAAACATCGGTTTTCTGTCCATTCTTATGCTGACGACCTGCAGATTTACGATCACTCCCCGCCAGCGTCGTGTTCCGATCTGGTCCCTAGGATGTCTGCATGTATCAGCGAGATTGGCACTTGGATGGCGAGCAATCGCTTGCAACTCAATCCTTCTAAGACCAAAGTGATCTGGTTGGGATCGCCTGGTCGACTCAGCTTCTGTCCGAAGGGGGATCCGGTCATCGCTGGTGTCTCAGTCAGGCCCTCCACTTATGTTCGTAATCTTGGCGTGATGGTCGACAGTAGCTTGTCTATGGAAGCACACATCTCTCATCTTACTCGTTCATGCTTCTATCATCTCCGTCAACTGCGCGTCGTCCGCCGTAGCCTCACCACAGACTCCGCCCATTCACTCATCAGAGCACTCGTGCACAGCCGGCTTGATTACTGTAATGGTGTCATGGCCGGACTTAGACAGTTTCAAATCAACAGGCTCCAATCCATTCTCCGAGCAGCCGCTCGTCTTGTTCTTCAGCTGCCCGGCTGGTCTCCCGTATCAGATCTCATGCGGACGTAACTTCACTGGCTTCCTTTCCCGCAGAGAATTCAGTTCAAGTTGGGTCTGATGGTATACATGTGCCTCCACCACACGGCTCCGGTCTACCTGCAGCAATTGTGTGTACCGATCTCAACGCTTGCTGGTCGGTCTCACCTTCGATCGGCGGCGGCTGGCGACTTGTTCGTTCCATCGTCAAAGACAACGACTCTCGGCAGGCGCGGATTCTCCACTGCTGGTCCAGTTGTTTGGAACAGCCTATCTGCTGACCTGAGGAATCCAGCTTTGGACCTCGGCGGTTTCAGGAAGCTGTTTAAGACCGAACTTTATTCCTAAAGTTATGATTTGACGCGACGCGCTTTTGTGACTTTTTAAAAAAGCGCATTATAAATTTACATTTAATAATAATAATAATAATAATAATAATAATAATAATAATAATAATAATAATAATAATAATAATAATAATAATAATAATAATAATAATAATAATAATAATAATAATAATAATAATAATAATAATAATAATAATAATAATAATAATAATAATAATAATAATAATAAACAACGAGCATTGTTGATCAGTTCGGAAATATGTCTAAATTTTTAAGTCTCTAGCTCATCGGAAAGTTAGTTTAAAATCGATTGCACAATTTGACGACAAACAGACAGAGAAGTCAAGTTAAGTAAAAGTGTGTAAAAAGTTTTTTTTTAATATTTTCTTTTTTCTATATATATATTTACTAGCAGTGCCCGTAGCGGCTTCGCTCACATGAAATTAGAGAATTTGAACCGTGCATCCATAGGTGTCGGCTCGGCCCGTCGACAACTTGGCCCAGCCCGTTTCAAAACCAAAATTCCTGGCCCGGCACGGCCCGTCTAATTTGGGCCCGGCGCGTTTTTACAAGCCTAGAAATTCTATATACTTGATGAAAAACTTCGGCCCGTCCCACCTTGACTTCAGGTTTGGCCCGGCCCGTCTGAAGACCCTAAAATCACTCAAATGTTTATATGCTTAGTGAAAAACCTCGGCCCGTACCACCTTGATTTAAGGTTTAGCCCGGCCTGTAAAAAGACCTTAAAATAACGGCTTGGCCGGACCGGTGATAAACTGGACTCAGCTACTTTTAACCGGCACAAAGCCTCAAAATACTAAGTTCTACATCTGTAATGCTTGCAGTTGTTGAGTAGCAGTTATTTTAAAATCAAATAACCCTTATTTTGACCCCACATTTGAATTCATGGAAACCAAAGTTTTAAAAATGGTGAAACACGTATATGTTTTTTTTTGAGTAGATACTAAGAATTAATTTTTACATATGTAGCAATTACAGTTGTGGTATTTACAGTTTTTGAGTAGCAGTTACTTTGAAAAACAAATAACCCTATTTTCCACCCCACATTTGAAGTCCTGGAAAACCAAATTTTCAAAAAATGCTAAAACACGTATTTTATTATTTTCGGAGTAAAAACTAAATACTAATTTTTACTCCAGTTGTTTTCCAGTTTCTTCCCTTCAGGATCAAAATTTTCAAAAATCCTTTTTTAGTCAGTCAGTCAGTCAGTCAGTCAGTCAGGACATGTTCTTTTATATATATAGATTTTATTTATTTTTATTTATTTATTTATTTTTATTTGTCGACATATCTACATATGAAATGAGATGAAAT
>OZ022240.1:5774857-5777923 GCA_963978895.1 Erpobdella octoculata | reverse complement strand
AAGAGAAAGAGAAAGAGAAAGAGAGAAAGAGAAAGAGAAAGAGAAAGAGAAAGAGAAAGAGAAAGAGAAAGAGAAAGAGAAAGAGAGAAAGAGAAAGAGAAAGAGAAAGAGAGAAATCAGAAGAAAAAGTAAAAGAAGGGGAATGTGGGAGTGCGGTTGTTTACAAGATGTCATCTCTTCTAATCCACGCATTCTCTGATCTGTGAAATTGCATGCAAGAAGCCGTACACGCACTAGCAGACAAGGAACGAAAGAATAGAAGTGATGGTAACACGGATGAATCAAGAAAAAGAAAGAATTACCAGCGGGATGGAGAGAGCTGGAAAAAGAATGAGAAACCATAGAAGTGGACATATGCAAATGAGTTTATCTTCAGGGCGGTTCTCAAAACTGGGTAGAGGAGTTAATTGTGGTCGTAACTTGTCATCAATATGATCATCATTGTTGTCTCGGTCGTTGTCTTTACCATAGTTTTCATCATGATTACCATCATCATCGTCATCGTTATCGTCATCGTCATCGTCATCATCATCATCTCGTCGTTGTCGTCGTCATCATCATCATCATCGTAGCTCAACATGTCGATCATTGCGATTATCCAGGGTGAGGAAATGAGTTCATTTTGGTAGTTCAAACTAGAGTCCGACTGAAACTCTATTTTCTAGTTTCGGCTAAAAACGAAACTGCCTCTCAGCTGCCGAAAACTAAAAACAAAACGTAACCGCACTGTCTGAAAAATGAAAAATAAAAAACTGTTTAAATTGTAATATACACACAATCAAATATATTACAGCCATCTCAATTAAATATAGTTTAAGACTGAAAACTTACTTAGTAGTTAAACCCAATAAACGAGTATTGTACGTCAGAAATGAATGTTTTGTTCAGTTCCTTGTGGTGTGGGGTTTGTGGAGTCATCATTCTTGACAAGTTTTTTGTCTGAAAAAGTTCAAAATTTCTGAAACTGCATCCTTTTTCTGCAACTCGTAGAAGTGAATGTTATGTTCTCAAAGTATTTTTTTTTATATAATAGTTTATAGTCCTTTACACCAAGTGTTTTAAGTCTGAAACGGCTGTGTCAGAAGCACCTAAGTACTTCCAGTCGTGGATCATAATTTGATACTTTTAACTTTTCCCTCCTCCTTTCTCCAGGCTTGGGACTGGCTTGCAAAAAGTAGAGTTTTCAGTAACTTTAATCTTACATTGCTGCAGTTTGGGGAGGTGTCGAAACTACCTAGTGACAGAAAACTAATCTGGATGAAGAAACTTTACTAAATTCAAAAATACCGAAAACTGAAAATGAACCGAAACTGAAAAATAAGCAGTTTCGGTGCCGAACACGAAATAGATTCAGTGTTTATTCCAAGCCTTAGAATTAAAAACAAATCTTAAAACCGCTTCATTCAGTCAGATTCGAGAACTTCCGCATAGAAATTTCACTCGATCCTTTAAAATTTCAAAATTCTTCTAAGATTTTAGATGCCTGGCATCGCAGATGTTAAATCTTTCATAATTTGCTCAGGTTTCGGAATTTATGCTTTGGAGAAACAAAAATTAACTAACTTGTCTATCTTTATCATGCTTCGTTGCAGATAACATTTTGTGATTGTTTGTCTTGTAAATTATATTAACGTCTTCTGTGTCCATATATGTTTTGCTGCTCGTAGTGTTATCATAGAACATCATATCATAGAACATCTTATCACAGTACACCCTATCACAGTGCAGCCATTATAATACACTTCCTCAAAGTACACTGCATCACCAGGGCACCCCATCATTGTTCACCTTAACCCAGTACGCCCTATCACAGTACACTTTAGCACAGTACACTTTATCATAGTACAACTTATCACATAGTACAAACCGTCACACTACATCAAATCGTCGCTCTTCCGTTTCTGGTTTAACGGCTTAAAAGACATATGAGGTGAAATGAGAATGTTCTCTTGCCTTCTTGAACTTGATAGGAATATCATATACAAAATACAATTATGATCACTGAGTGATGCTAAAAATGATTTGGCTGGCCCACAATGATTTTGTTTTATAAATGGATATTCAATATAAAAGTACGGCCAAGACGTTTGTAAAAAACATTTTAAACATAAATTTATTCAATTTTGAAATTTAAAAAAATCTTTACCTTATTCATCATTACTAACCCTATTTTATGACCACCATCATCACCACCACCACTACTTCAAGACAACTATCATCATCATCATCACCACCAGTTCCATGATCACTATCATCACCACTATCATCATCACCACTATCATCTACATCACTTTAATGACCACTATCATCACCATCACCACCACATCAATGACCACTATCATCATAACCACCACTTTAATGACCATTATTATCACCACCACAACTTTAATGACCACTATCATCATTACCACCACTTTAATGACCACTATCATCACCGCCACAACAACGGTAATGACCACTATCATCACCATCACCACCACATCAATGACCACTATCATCATAACCACCACTTTAATGACCATTATTATCACCACCACAACTTTAATGACCACTATCATCATTACCACCACTTTAATGACCACTATCATCACCGCCACAACAACGGTAATGACCACTATCATCACCGCCACCAGTTTAATGACCACTACCATCACCACAGCTTTAATGATCCTTATCACCACTACCACTTTAATGACCACTATTATCATCATTACCACTTTAATGACCACTATCATCACCACCACCACCTTAATGACTACTACTATCACCAAGACTACTTTAATGACTACTACTATACCACCATCACTTTAATGACTATTATCATCACCACTACCACTTTAATGACCACTAACATCACCACCACCAATTTAATGACTACTATCATCACTACCAGCATTGTCTTGATCACTGTCCAGCTCCATAGTTATTATTAGAACTAACTACAACATCGTCTTTGACGTCATTAAACATTTAAGATGCGGCTTGAAAGAACGACTCGGTTGTTTAACTGCAAAAATATGCAAATTCCAGGCTGATTAAAAGTAAATATGCAAATTATTTAGCTGC
>OZ022240.1:5749857-5769857 GCA_963978895.1 Erpobdella octoculata | reverse complement strand
TTTCATTTCATTTCATTTCATTTCATTTCATTTCATTTCATTTCATTTCATTTCATTTCATTTCATTTCATTTCATTTCATTTCATTTCATTTCATTTCATTTCATTTCATTTCATTTCATTTCATTTCATTTCATTTCATTTCATTTCATTTCATTTCATTTCATTTCATTTCATTTCATTTCATTTCATTTCATTTCATTTCATTTCATTTCATTTCATTTCATTTCATTTCATTTCATTTCATTTCATTTCATTTCATTTCATTTCATTTCATTTCATTTCATTTCATTTCATTTCATTTCATTTCATTTCATTTCATTTCATTTCATTTCATTTCATTTCATTTCATTTCATTTCATTTCATTTCATTTCATTTCATTTCATTTCATTTCATTTCATTTCATTTCATTTCATTTCATTTCATTTCATTTCATTTCATTTCATTTCATTTCATTTCATTTCATTTCATTTCATTTCATTTCATTTCATTTCATTTCATTTCATTTCATTTCATTTCATTTCATTTCATTTCATTTCATTTCATTTCATTTCATTTCATTTCATTTCATTTCATTTCATTTCATTTCATTTCATTTCATTTCATTTCATTTCATTTCATTTCATTTCATTTCATTTCATTTCATTTCATTTCATTTCATTTCATTTCATTTCATTTCATTTCATTTCATTTCATTTCATTTCATTTCATTTCATTTCATTTCATTTCATTTCATTTCATTTCATTTCATTTCATTTCATTTCATTTCATTTCATTTCATTTCATTTCATTTCATTTCATTTCATTTCATTTCATTTCATTTCATTTCATTTCATTTCATTTCATTTCATTTCATTTCATTTCATTTCATTTCATTTCATTTCATTTCATTTCATTTCATTTCATTTCATTTCATTTCATTTCATTTCATTTCATTTCATTTCATTTCATTTCATTTCATTTCATTTCATTTCATTTCATTTCATTTCATTTCATTTCATTTCATTTCATTTCATTTCATTTCATTTCATTTCATTTCATTTCATTTCATTTCATTTCATTTCATTTCATTTCATTTCATTTCATTTCATTTCATTTCATTTCATTTCATTTCATTTCATTTCATTTCATTTCATTTCATTTCATTTCATTTCATTTCATTTCATTTCATTTCATTTCATTTCATTTCATTTCATTTCATTTCATTTCATTTCATTTCATTTCATTTCATTTCATTTCATTTCATTTCATTTCATTTCATTTCATTTCATTTCATTTCATTTCATTTCATTTCATTTCATTTCATTTCATTTCATTTCATTTCATTTCATTTCATTTCATTTCATTTCATTTCATTTCATTTCATTTCATTTCATTTCATTTCATTTCATTTCATTTCATTTCATTTCATTTCATTTCATTTCATTTCATTTCATTTCATTTCATTTCATTTCATTTCATTTCATTTCATTTCATTTCATTTCATTTCATTTCATTTCATTTCATTTCATTTCATTTCATTTCATTTCATTTCATTTCATTTCATTTCATTTCATTTCATTTCATTTCATTTCATTTCATTTCATTTCATTTCATTTCATTTCATTTCATTTCATTTCATTTCATTTCATTTCATTTCATTTCATTTCATTTCATTTCATTTCATTTCATTTCATTTCATTTCATTTCATTTCATTTCATTTCATTTCATTTCATTTCATTTCATTTCATTTCATTTCATTTCATTTCATTTCATTTCATTTCATTTCATTTCATTTCATTTCATTTCATTTCATTTCATTTCATTTCATTTCATTTCATTTCATTTCATTTCATTTCATTTCATTTCATTTCATTTCATTTCATTTCATTTCATTTCATTTCATTTCATTTCATTTCATTTCATTTCATTTCATTTCATTTCATTTCATTTCATTTCATTTCATTTCATTTCATTTCATTTCATTTCATTTCATTTCATTTCATTTCATTTCATTTCATTTCATTTCATTTCATTTCATTTCATTTCATTTCATTTCATTTCATTTCATTTCATTTCATTTCATTTCATTTCATTTCATTTCATTTCATTTCATTTCATTTCATTTCATTTCATTTCATTTCATTTCATTTCATTTCATTTCATTTCATTTCATTTCATTTCATTTCATTTCATTTCATTTCATTTCATTTCATTTCATTTCATTTCATTTCATTTCATTTCATTTCATTTCATTTCATTTCATTTCATTTCATTTCATTTCATTTCATTTCATTTCATTTCATTTCATTTCATTTCATTTCATTTCATTTCATTTCATTTCATTTCATTTCATTTCATTTCATTTCATTTCATTTCATTTCATTTCATTTCATTTCATTTCATTTCATTTCATTTCATTTCATTTCATTTCATTTCATTTCATTTCATTTCATTTCATTTCATTTCATTTCATTTCATTTCATTTCATTTCATTTCATTTCATTTCATTTCATTTCATTTCATTTCATTTCATTTCATTTCATTTCATTTCATTTCATTTCATTTCATTTCATTTCATTTCATTTCATTTCATTTCATTTCATTTCATTTCATTTCATTTCATTTCATTTCATTTCATTTCATTTCATTTCATTTCATTTCATTTCATTTCATTTCATTTCATTTCATTTCATTTCATTTCATTTCATATGTTAATAAAATTAATAGCAACAAGGTTTTAAACCACACTTGATGTAACATTTGTTGTTGGATATTTCGATGGTTTTTGTCTGCAATTTACTGTTCAAGTGACGTGAGAAAACTTTTTTTAGTGTGTTCCAGTAAAGCTCAATAATTGACGGGTAACGGGTATACCCGCGGGTAAAGAGTCCACTGGTAAACCAACTTAACCGCGGGTCGGGTACGGATGCGGGTTGCAGAAAACGTTGACGGGTCGAGAACATATATAATATAATATTATATTATAATATATATATATATTATAATTATAAGATATAATTTATACTATAATTATAAGATATAATTTATACTATATATTATATATATTTATATGTATATATATATATATATATAATGTTTCCATGGAAAAACAGCTTATTTCAAAACGTTGACGCCCGGTGCATTAGATTAACATGCAGGTGGAGCTAAAAAAAATGTGGTGTTGTGTTGTATGCGCTTAAAAAAATATAGAAAATAAATGGAAGAAAAAAACCAAAAATATTATTTCATATGAAAACAATAATACAGGAAACGGATTACAAAGATATCAGAGATGTGACGTTAAGTGACGTGTAACACGATGCTATGAGAAAGCATGTGGTCAGGAAAAGGGTAGCTGAGTAAATAGGGTAGGTGGGTGGTTAGCTGGGTAGCTGAGTAAATAGGGTAGGTGGGTGGTTAGCTGGGTAGCTGAGTCAATAGGGTAGGTAGGTTTTTAGCTGGGTAGCTGAGTAAATAGGGTAGGTAGGTTTTTAGCTGGGCAGCTGAGTAAATAAGGTAGGTAGGTTTTTAGCTGGGTAGGTGAGCGGTTAGATTATTAAATTGAAGATAACTTGGTTGATTTAATTGAATATGGGAGTTGATGAATAATGAAGTAAAACATGTGACTGGATATTAGATATTTGGGTGGTTGGCTGGTCGGATAAGTAAGTTTGTGGGTGGTTTAAATGAGTAGGTGTAAAGGTGGTTAGATGGAAAGGTATGTTGGCTGTTGAACGAAGGCGTGATGAGGTTTTTGGACAACCGGTAGTTGTTTAGTTGAATAAGAGATGGCTAGAAATAAATAAAGACGAGGAAAATCTAAAGAATAAAAGTGGAAATATGTCGGGAGATGGAGTGGGTGTTTTATCGCCGGGACGAACGATCGTAAAGCATGCTGTCTGGTGTCGGAAAACATGCAGACGGATGAATACATTAGTCATTCACTTCTAGTCTTACTGTCCCCTGGTCGCTCTCATATTTGATGTTGCGTTCACCGGCTGAAAAAGAAAAAGAAAAACGTAATAAAAAATATGTAATGCAAAAGAAATAGGAATGAAGAAACGAAACAAACTTTTAGAAAAAATTAAATTATAATTCAGTCGTAACAAAAAAGATGGCTTTCAAATGTGGGCGAATTAAAAATAATTACCATTCCAGCTTTAATAAAAATAATTTCTAATTTTCTACATCAGATGTTTTGAGACGAAGTTTATTATTACGATTGAAATACATGAGTTTTTCATCTTTGAGATCATAACTTGGTAAGATATAACTTTTTCACTCCTCTTTTATCCAGACTGGCGAGCCTTAGCGAGTTGGAGTGACTGGCTCAACAAATCATTAAAAAAGCCATGAACTGTTCAGAAGAAGAAAAGAAGTACAATTGGATATATGAACACTCATTCGTGTACAATTGGATATATGAACACGCATTTTAATGTACTGAGGGTTTTCTATTGTACTGAAAACTATCAAAACGTGCCCTCGATTAAGTACACAATTTTTTCGAACGATGTACTTACGTCGTCATTGCTAACGGCTTCATTACAAAATAAAATAAACTTGATTAGTTTATTTAATAATTTATTATCTTTATCATATCGGCAATAAGTCATGCAATTATTGTTTACGTGCAGACACACATTGAGCTGAGAATGATAAAAATATTGAGACGTTTTGAAAACGAGCTGGTGAAAAAAATGATGGAAAATTGAAATTAATTCTACAAACGGGATGTTTTTAAAAAAAATTCTGGAATCACTTTCTGACAGGATGTAACTCGTGGTTTTAAAATTTAAAATTTTCTCAAAATATTTAAGACTATTATAATCTTTGTTTATATTTTTTTAGAATTATTTTGTTCAGTTTCGAAAACATTTGAGAATGTAATTGCATCCTCGATCAGCTGTTATTTCATACAAGTTTTCAGTTTTCCCCTTCATTTGAGTTTAATTTCAATCAAAAGTGTAATTTGCAACACCAGAAGTCTCCACCTTTTCATCTAAGCACACTACTTACAGACGCAGCAAATTATTTTTAATTATAAATAACATTTGAGAATTTTTATGTCTTTATGACTCTAAAATTTCTTCGCAAAATTGTTTTTCAGAGCTAACGCTGGTCAAGATATTCAATTTTTTATCAAGTTTGGTGGGCGGCTTACCCATGTGTTTTACCTCTCACCAGAAGACTTTTCTGGTTTTTGATTGTCCTTCATCATCTGTCCTTGAACCTCTGCTAGCAAGCTTAAAAGATCTCAGAAAAACCTTAATAAAACAGTTGCTGCTGAAGTTGGTTAGTAATCATTATAATGGCCTGGGTGGCAGTCCAAATAACCCCCCCGCACCCCTTAAAAAGGTTCGTTACAACCGGTATCTGTCTGTACACTCGTAAAAAAACACAAATTAAAGCTCAAAGTAAGTATAAACAGTTTGACAAGAGTCGATATTTGCAAGGTAAATTTTTACAAATTGTAACTACTAATAAAAATGCAATCTGGCGTATATTATTGCTTTAATTATTACTATTATAACTACACAAACAACTACTGATAATAAAAAAACGAAAATCATTATCACGTGGCACATTTACATAAAAAAACTAAAAACTCAACCGGTTTCATCATCTTCAGGCGACCGGTTAATTCCAGATTGGAAATGAATGTATTATTGCAATCCGAGATAAAAGCGCGTTGTACCAGTCGGATAGATGGCCTTTCTCGTTTTCGCCTTAATATGACATTTCCATTTCAAATAATATGACATTTCCATTTCAAATAATATGACATTTCCATTTCAAATAATATCGTCTCCTTTTTATAGTCAACGGCTATTTATTCCCGATCTTTCCAACAAAAATGATCGCTTTCGATATCGGGTCGTGGTATTTTAATTAAAATAATGTTTTGCATATCATTAGGTTGTTTGATCAAAAAGGCTTTCTCCTTTGTACGGGTTAAATGTATTTATTTATTGCCAGATAAGCTAGAAAAATGACTCGTTTAAAGAGATAAAAAACCCGGGCTCTTAATGAGGATTTATTAAGAAGAAATTTAAAATCATTGCTCTGTGTGTGACATTACGACAGGGCAGTTTAACGTCAATTTGTACAAAACCATCAGCGGCGGATCCAGGAATTTCGTAAGGGGTCCAGACAATTTTTTTTAAATTTCAATTACTGTTGTTATGCAGCAGGTTTTAATATATTTTGAGTTTCTTTTATTCAGCAAAACCATCGAAAAGAAGTGAAATTAAACTTTATATTTACTTTGCTGAGAAGTTGGCATAGACGTCATTCCTGCATTTGTGAATACTTTTAAGGGACTCAGCTTCCCTGTCTCCCTAAATCCGCCGCCGGACACCAAACAACCATGCAGTACCCACAAGTTACACACAATACGTTTTCACGATGAGTTTTCACATGCTGCACAATATAACTGCTTAGTACAGAATTGTACCTATGGAGCAAGAGGGGACGAGTTTACCCCGGCACCATTTAGAAAGAGCGCCAAAAGCGCTTTAGAGGGGGCGCCAAATAAGATATGAGTAAGAACCTGACGGAAAAGTTTAGAAAACGAACCTACGACTATCTTTTTTCCTCCCCTTTCCGGTCATCAGTCGTTTTTGGAAAGAAAAGTTTAAAAGAGGGATCCATGGTCACCAAAAACCTTAGCTACTCTTTTGACACGGTACTCACACATTACACAGAATACAACCACTCAATACTCACATGCTTAACAGAATACGACTTTCAGTGCTCACACGTAACACAGTACAACAATTCAGTACCCACATGTTACACACAATACGGTCACTCAGTACTCACGCGTTACACACAACGCGTCAAAGGCAACAAACAGCTGTAAACATTAAAACTCCGTTATCCATTCATTTGCATATAAATTAAAAGAAGTTTGAATTGTTCTAAGCATATCTATATGATAATTAAATAGTTTAGATCAACATGGCCTTGTGGTTATTTTCAGTTCGAACAAACAAATAAACAAACAAACAAACCCGTGCGCGCACACACACACACACACACAAGCAAATCCTGTCGCTTCTTCTAGTAAATCTATTGATCCTAGGACAATCCATGCTTATTGATGAAGCTATTTTTATTCCGATACAATGCAAAGATGCAATCATGCATTGGAATGCATGTTGATGCATACAATGCATCGAGTTCTGCTCGTCTTCTTGCATACTGCATGAAAGGAAACATTTTTTGTAGAGAGCAACAACGTCTTTTTATACAAAACTACAATGTTTTTATTCGAAGCTACAATGTTTTTATACAAAACTAAAAAGTTCTTTTGAAGAAATACATTTTTTGTCCAACAAAACCGCAAGGCTTTCATAAGAAACAAAAATATCAAAATACAAAACTGCAATGTTTGGATGGAAAACTAAAATAAAAAAAAACTGAAATGTTTCATAGAAAACTAAAATGTTTTAATACAAAACTAAAATAATCTATACACAAATAAAATGTTTTTGATTAGTTGCATAAAAAAGTACCAAACTGAGAGTAATATTTGATTTGTATGTGTTTTTATAACACATCTGAAGTGTTTTTCTTATTACAACCTGAATGTGTGTTTATAGTCCTTTACACCAGGTGTTTTAAGACTCAACCTGAATGTGCTTCTATACACAACTTAAATGTATTTTTATACAAAATTCAAAGGTGTTTCTATACACAACTTAAATTTGCTTTTATACAGAGCTTAAATGTATTTCTATACACAACTTAAATGTGTTTTTGTACGCAACTGAAATGTGTTTTTTTTTTTTTTTTTTTTTTTTTATGATAGTTTATAGTCCTTTACACCAAGTGTTTTAAGACTGAATTGGCTGTATATAGGAAGCACATAAGTACTTCCTGTCGTGGATCAAAGTTTGATCCTTTTAACTGTCCCTCCTCCTTTATCCAGGCTTGGGACTGGCTCGCAATTAGCGAGGCGGAGTTAACTGACTGAAATGTGTTTCTATACACAACTTAAATGTATTTTTTATACAAAATTCAAAGGTGTTTGTATACACAACTTAAATTTTGTTTTTATGCAGAGCTTAAATGTATTTCTATACACAACATAAATGTGTTTCTATACACAACTTAAATGTGTTTTTATACGCAACTGAATAGTGTTTTTCAACACAACTTAAATGTGTTTCTATAAACAACTACAATGTGTTTCTATACATAACTTAAACGTGTTTTTATATACAACTACAATGGGTATCTAAATGCAGCTGAAATGGTTTTTTATGCTCAAAATATTTCTATAAACTTTAACAAATATCTTTTTATGCACAACTACATTGCTTTCATCCTCACAACTACACAACTTTCCACGCACAACAGCATCGTTTGTTCACAGACACCAAAACATAATTTATAAGCCAGGACGTGTATTTTTAAGACGATTGTATTACAAAATAATTTTTGTATTACAAAAAAAAACATTTTAAATGTGGTTAATAAACACTGGCTGGTAAAATCAGTAGTTATAACTACGGATGGAGAAAAAACTGTTTAAAATGCTGACAAATATTTGTAATGGAAACGAACACTTGGGAAGTTGAAGATCAGTTTGGGAAGTTGAAGATCAGTTTGGGAAGTTGAAGATCAGTTTGGGAAGTTGAAGATCAGTTTGGGAAGTTCAATGACAATTCGGGAACGTCGACTATGACTAAATATGAACGACAATACAAAAAAACCCGTGCAACAATTTTCCAATGTTATTAAAAAATGAGGATATTTTATTAAAGGCTGGTTTTATATTATAAAAAAATCGTTTTCTACTTTTTTAACCACGAAGTTATTTTTTCAGATCTCATCTGCATTTCTGAAATTCGTTTACTTTCATTTATTTACAAAACACCAACATTGTTATTTTTGTTTATTTGCAATGTTTCGTACTTGCGCGTACAATCGTGACTGTACAATACTGTACACTATGTAAACTATACAGCAAACGTACACGCAGAAGTACAGGAAGACATACGTAAGCCCTGAACGGGACTAGAAATTCATTTCCGCTCCCAAACCTCTTTGAGTCCCGCTCTTTTTATGAACTATCGAAGAAAATGTTCATAATTGAATAAAAATATTTTGAAAATCATATTTTATTATTATTTGTTCAAATCTATTGAGAAACATGTCAACGAACGAAGGACTGGCTTATGATCTTCTGACTTTCAGTCCACAGCCCGAGCGTGCGCTTGTTGATGTCAGCCTTTAACAGATCTTCTCTTTTTGGTTTTTAAGACTAAATAAAGATAACTATACAACACAGATCCCAGTTGGACAATATTGGAAACTAGAGTTTGATCGGAGCAGGCGCCTGTCTTTTTAAATCCTATATATTAACACATATCCTCAGTCTATCTGTCTGTCTTTCTGAATGAACACAACCCCATTCCCCGCCATCCAATCGATGTGAAACTTGTTACATAGACTCGTTAGGACCAAAAATTAATTTTGAGATATACACGGTCAAAAAAAAGAAAAAAAATATAAAGGACTAGCGAGGTTACCCGGCCTTGCTCAGGGTTTTCAGAGATTTTTTCTATCGTTTTTTCTCTTGCTCCACAAAACGTGCAACGCTTCCATCTTAGAATAACTAAGCTGAGAATACAACTTTCATGTTGGCAAGATCTTTCAAAGACTTCTAGTATCAATTACGTTGCTTTAATTTTAATATTTGCTGATGTAATATTTGTTATATTTTTTAATATTTGCTGATGTAATATTTTCTATTCCGTCCCTCGGGAGTCCCGCGGCGTGTACCCTCTCGCATCCACGAGAATCGCGCGGATGCAACATTCCCGCAGGGCTCTAATATATACATTCATACGCGCACATATATAATCAAGCATGGATACAGCGCAACACAGATACAGTACAAACTGATGCATATAGAAACTTAGATACAATACACACTGATGCGTATGGAAACATAGATACAATACACACTGATGCGTATGGAAACATAGATACAATACACACTGATGCGTATGGAAACATAGACACAAAACATACTGGTGAAATAGATACAGACGTTTATAAAAACATAGATACAATACAAACAGGTACAAACTGAAATATAAACAATAAATATAGGTAAACATTGTAACATAGATACAAAACATCCAGACAAATTTGAAAACACAGATACCATACATCCAGGTGTATATATAAAAATTTAAAAATAATACACACAGGCGGATATGGAAACATGGATAAAAAACATACAAGCATATATAAAAGCATAGATACAATACAATTCCATGTACTCATGTCGCATGTGCATATAGAAACACAGATACAATACAATTCTATATATATATACGTATGCACATAGAAACATAGATACAAAACAATTATATATATATATATATATATATATATATATATATATATATATATATATATATATATATATATATATATATATATATATATATATATATATATATATATATATATATATATATATATACATGTGCACATAGAAACATAGATCCAATACAATTCCATATATACATGTGCATATAGAAACATAGATACAATACAATATAATATCACAGATACAACACACACACACGCACACATCGCATATACATACAATACAAACGTCGGACATAGGCGTGCATCACATTGGAACATTTGTTCCATGGCGCGTAGGTAGGAGGAAGATGCAATAAGACCGGTTTCTGTACATGACTTTCTTATTCATCATAAGCTAGCGCATACATTTATACATCTATATATATATATAAATATACATATATATTTATATATGTATATTGTATTATTAATCTATTATCCTTTGATCAGTCAGATTTCTGTAAATATTAAAAAAATAATTAACGGATAAATATTTATTGTATTAAATGTTGTTTTATTTTCACAATTCTATTCTCGGAAGTCGACAAATGACAAATTCTCGTTGCAAGCAAAACTGGATTGCATTTTCATATTGAATTTTTTCTTCTGGTTATAAATCAAGCGCTGTTCCAGATAATGCGTGTAAAGAGGTTGGTCGTAATAACTATGAAAGTATTTACTAATTTCTAAAAAAAAAATCTCTGAAACAGAACATTTTGAAGACGGTATATTTGTTTATTTCGTGATGTTTAAAAAAATTCATATAAGCTGGCAGTAACATGTAAGCTGGACAAGTAAACAAAAACCATACAAATGGAAGACGAAATTCTACAATCCATTCTTCGGCATCCACACCGTCGCATTCAATCATCATGATCACAAGCGCCCTCGACATCGAGCCAACTCTGTGAGGATAATGGCCGACGGGATCAGGTCACGTGTTCTCGTTGCCATGACTCTCTGTCACGTGGTATGTCTTGCAGTGAACGAGGAGACGCTGTTGTATCTGACGGAGGATGACATCAGGGACGAGGCCACGTACGAAGGAGAAGAAGGATATCGAGGCGTCTGGCCGTTAGGTAGGTTGGCCAGAAGTTGATGACGTGGCTTTTTATTATTCATAAGTCTCCCTCGTGGTTAAGAGATGATATGTTTTCATGCTCTTTCGCCTGCCATCATTTTTTTTTGCTCTAAAGTTGAATTATTTATTATTAAAAAAATACTTTTACAAGAAATATTTTGTTAATCTTTTTCTTCGGAGATGTATATAAGCCACGAAATAAAAGCAATACAACAAGCGCAAGAACAACGGTGACACAACAACCACTACCGCCACACTCATCAACACCACACGTTACCATCATAATTATTATTTCCAACTCCACCACCATCATCACTTCCAGATAACCCCGTAACTACTACTATCAGTGGCAGGCATTTTTCCGCGGGATAGAACTTAGAAAAAATTTGTCAGCTTCAATTATTTAATATCTCTTAAACCATATTTTACGGCAAAAGTTTTCAATAGATTTTAATTAAGTTTTAGTTCAAAAAGCAGAATAATTTTGTTTAAATTTCCAAAATGTTTATATTTTAAAAATTATCAAAAAAAATGTATATAAGTTAGACAATCTATTTTTAAATAAAAAAAGTTTTTTTTCAGCTTTTTTTATCCGAAATTTGTCAGTTTTAATTGTTCAATATTTTTTAAACAATATTACACGGCAAAAGTTTTAATTGAATTAAATTAAGTTTGAGTTCAAAATGTTGAATAATTTTGTTTAAAATTAAAAAATGTGAATATTTTTAAAAATTTCAAGAAAATGCGTATTACTTAAACAAATAAGTCATTTTTTGAAAAAAAAGTTGTTTTTTTAGAAATTTTATCTAAAATAAAGTTCACTGTTGGTGTGAAATATCTATACAAATACAAAAGGGTAAAACATTTAATCTGTTCTCTGTTGAGCAACTTCTGAAAAAAAAAGTTTTTGGAATATATTTTTATAATGAACGCAGAATGATTTTTCTACAAGCACTAGTAGGAATGTAATACTACAACAAATACTTAATGATTATAAAAAAAAATATTTTTATATCAATCTTTCTGGGGTTTTATCATCAGTAAAACCAGTTAGTATAATCTCATGTTGTAGACAATCTTTTGAAAAATTGGGGGGAGGCTTATAACCCTAGAAATCCCGTTTTTCTTGGGTGTGCCATTGACTACTATTGCTACATTGCTACCACCTCCACTACCCTCGCCACTACCATACTACTACAACCAAGACCAGCATTGCCAGATACACCACCACAAGACTAACAATAACTTCAAAATTTTCTTTTCCAAGCAGCGCAAAAACCACTCCATCTTGCAAAACAGTCAAACTCACCATGCGCTCCAAAACACTTTCAAACTTCAAACTCTCAACTGTCTCGCTGAAAACGACTTCAAAAATAAAGGCGAAATTAAATTTTTCGAACAAATTTGATGGCTAATGGAATTTGTTTTGCAGCTCGATTTCTTCATTGTGCCTCCTTTAAAGTTTAAACAAATAAAAAATGTGGTTTCGTCTTTCTTTATAAAAGATTCTCACGCGAGAGAAAAACTAATTATTTTTCTTGCTATATAAATTTGTTCAGTACATATACGAGCGATGTTGAACGAGATTTCGCGCGTTTTTACAAACGTGACTGTGTGTATGAAATGGAATGCAATCAATCCAGGTGGAGATCGAGAATTTTCCACAAGGAAGGAAATTTGTTTTTTTTTAAATCAAGTAATAGAAACCACACAGAAAATCATCATAAGAAAAATTTCAAAAAAAGTATACGTGTCTCATACTTAAAAAATACTCCGAGTTTCAAGTAAGAGATGTACTTGATGTTTCATCTTAGCGGGAAAGACACGAAATACATCCAAGGTTCACCGTTTTAAAAGTTTTCATCCATCCATCCATCCGTCTATCTATCGGCTATCCTTCCCTCCATCTTCTCTATCCGTCCGTACACATACTACCGTTCGCACATCCACTTCTTTCACTTCACGCACACTTAACGGTGTTGAGTTCTCCACCAGGCAGATGTGTTAATGTTCCGACTTATTATTGAGGGACCATAAATTTTACACGCCAGTATAAATACAAAATCTTGTTGTTAGTGAAGAAGAACTTTTTCTCGTATTGATTTTCGCGTGGTGCCTTTGTCGTGCAATGTTTGTCCCCGTGCAAATGTTTTTCTGTCCGTGTATAAACGGACTTTCACACGTGTATAACTATTTAGTTTTAGGTATATATATATAATAAAAAATGAACTACAATGATTTGATATTTTTTATTCCTTGATATCAGCCATGAAGATGTTTTGCAGTTTTTTTTAAACAGTTGAATTAAAAGTTAAGAATCCGTGCTTTAATCTGCTGTTCATTAAGTTGCCTGAAGATTTTAATTAGAAGATTTTAACTTCGGTTACATAAAAACATAAAACTAATTATTTATTTTAAAAAATTGCAATGTTTATTTTATTCACATAAAAGATTCTCACGCGAGAATGTTTATTATATTCACACACACGCATATATATATATATATATATATATATATATATATATATATATATATATATATATATATATATATATATATATATATATATATATATATATATATATATATATATATATATATATATATATATATATATATATATATATATATATATATATATATATATATATATATATATATATATATATATATATATATATATATATATATATATACATCCACACTCTCGCACACACGCACATACACGCATACACTCGCACACACACACAATCACGTATGCACGTCAGCACACTTGACTACGAATCACCACATAAGATATAGAATGGTGAGATGCATGGATCAATCAAGTGGAGGAGAGGAATCGATTGATGCGTCAGTGTTTGTGATGGCAAGACATTTTTTCCATCTCTCATCCGCCAATCACATCTTCGCTCCTTTCATTGTTTTGCTTCATCATCATCACTGCCTGCTTCATCTCCATCATCATCATCATCATCATCACTACCTGCTTTACTGTCATCATCATCATCATCACTACCTGCTTTACTGTCATCATCATCATCACTACTACTTCAACGTCATCATCATCATCATCATAGTCTATTTCACCACGATCACTACTTCATTGCCACCATCATTATTTAATTTGGCATCATTACTACCCACATTGCCGTAATCGCCCCCTATTTCGCCATCGTTTTCAGCACCACCATCAACTGCTACTAACTTTATTGCCACTAGTGAACCATCAATATTTCTCCTCGTACTTCTCATCCGCTTACTCTTGCGTTGCAATACGTCATTATATCTATTATTAAAACCGTTACAATTCTCAGCATCACCACCACCACCATTATCATCATCATCATCAGCATCTGCATCATCATCATCATCATCATCATCATCACCACCACCACCTCCAACAACAACACCACCACCACCACTACCACCACCACCATCACTACCATCACCATCACCATCATCATCATCATCATCATCATCATCATCATCATCATCATCATCATCATCATCATCATCATCACCATCATCATCATCGTTACTGTTTTCTTCATCTTTATCGCTCATTCGTCTTTTTAAATGACTTTCTGAAAAATTTTGAATTCAGAACATAATGAAAACGATCCCAATCCAAACCGCTGCAGTGCTTTCTATAGAGATGATGGTGATTTCAATTATCGCAAGCACGATAATGCCAGTGGGTATGACGATGATGGTTATGATGATGATGACGATGACGATGACGATGACGATAACGATGATGATGATGATGATGGTGATGATGATGATGAAGATGATGATGATGGTGATGATAATAATGATGATGACGATAACCATTGCCACCATCATTATTTAATTTGCCATCAATAGTTTGTCATGATGACGACGACGACGATGATGATGATGATGATGGTGATGATGATGATGATGACGATGATGATGCTGATGATCATGAAGATGATGGCAATGTTGATGATAATAATTCAGATGAAAGTTGAGAGTATTCAACGAAATCGTAGATACAGAATAAAGATAACATGAGAAACTTAAAAAAATAAAATTTATGAAAAAGCATTTTATTGTTTGATTTGTATAAAAAAAACAATCTGGCATAAAAATGAAGATTTTCAATCAAAACTTTGTAACGTTATGGTATTCTTGCGATTATATCTGTCTATAATTTTTTAATTGATTTTTTTTATTTTTTATTTTATTTTATATCTGTTACAACTTTTTGTTTTGCTTCATAAAAATATGTTTTAATCCATTTTTTCTATTTTTATACAGCAAAACAATTGTACTTGAACACGCAAATTGAAAATTTTTCTTTTATGAAGTCTTTTTTCATTTTATGCTTATTTTCCTCGAGTCGCAAAATATTTACTTAACTTCAAAAAATCAGTTTTTTTTTTATAAAAACTGATCACCGCATTATTTATTACTAAGCCATTAGAGATGAAGCAATCCCTTTTTTAACTTTAATTAAATTCACTTATTCACTCATTTACCTCTCGAAAAACTTAACAATTTACCGCCTCAAAAGGCCACTGCTTATTGAATTTATCGTTCGCACATTTCATCGGGCTCGTCATTACAGAGTGTTCTTATTTTTGTCATTTAAAAAACAAATGTGAGTGAACTAAACCCGCATAATATTTGTTTTAACCCAAATTCAATGTTCACTTGAGTCACTTGTTTATTGCCCACAGATACCACTAACACGTATCACGCATATCCCTACACATATGGTCCACACATATCAAAAACATATATTGCCCACACATATCACCTAGTTATTCAACCACAAAACAAGAATTAGACGAGATAGAGTCTCTTCATAGCTAAATCATTCGCACTTGAAGGCATTCCTACGTGAGCAAGTATTAGTATGGAAGTATGGACATCTATCTATCTATCTATCTATCTATCTATCTATCTATCTATCTATCTATCTATCTATCTATCTATCTATCTATCTATCTATCTATCTATCTATCTATCTATCTATCTATCTATCTATCTATCTATCTATCTATCTATCTATCTATCTATCTATCTATCTATCTATCTATCTATCTATCTATCTATCTATCTATCTATCTATCTATCTATCTATCTATCTATCTATCTATCTATCTATCTATCTATCTATCTATCTATCTATCTATCTATCTATCTATCTATCTATCTATCTATCTATCTATCTATCTATCTATCTATCTATCTATCTATCTATCTATCTATCTATCTATCTATCTATCTATCTATCTATCTATCTATCTATCTATCTATCTATCTATCTATCTATCTATCTATCTATCTATCTATCTATCTATCTATCTATCTATCTATCTATCTATCTATCTATCTATCTATCTATCTATCTATCTATCTATCTATCTATCTATCTATCTATCTATCTATCTATCTATCTATCTATCTATCTATCTATCTATCTATCTATCTATCTATCTATCTATCTATCTATCTATCTATCTATCTATCTATCTATCTATCTATCTATCTATCTATCTATCTATCTATCTATCTATCTATCTATCTATCTATCTATCTATCTATCTATCTATCTATCTATCTATCTATCTATCTATCTATCTATCTATCTATCTATCTATCTATCTATCTATCTATCTATCTATCTATCTATCTATCTATCTATCTATCTATCTATCTATCTATCTATCTATCTATCTATCTATCTATCTATCTATCTATCTATCTATCTATCTATCTATCTATCTATCTATCTATCTATCTATCTATCTATCTATCTATTTATCTATCTATCTATCTATCTATCTATCTATCTCTATCTATTTTAATTTTTTCCATACTTTCATTTTTCAGTTTTTTTTTCATCTGCTATTCCCCAAGGTCCTCTCGGTTATAAACTTCTCTCTCACTTTTTCTAGTTTATTTCCCTTATCAGGATTCTTCGCAGCAGAGCAGCGCCCCTTATCGCCAGCACTCGGACCCTGAGCATTTCCATATTCATCAGCCATGTCGCAGTAAACTTCATTGCCATCATTATCATCACTCGGCCATTCTTTTGACCTCTCGTCTTCCAATTGTCATTTATGCGCGACTGCCCTTGTTGCATGATTGTTATTTCTGCCAGCGTTATTGTTTCTGTCCAGTAAATAACTGTGGGACAGTTTGTACGGTTTTTTTGGGTATTGTTTTCTTGTTTTAAACTGTGGGACAGGTTGTACGGTTTTTATTCGGTATTGTTTGCTTGTTTTACTATGAAGTTGTTTTAGAAATTCATTTGACCGAATGTTTTTTTTGTATAAATTCCTCTTGCTATCGCAATTTCTTCCGTTTCGGATTCAAGTCAAACTCGAGATTATTAAAAAAAATCTTTTTAGAAACTTTTTGTTTTCAACTAATTCAGGTTTGAAGTAGATTTTACTTATCTTCAAATGATATCTTCTCCTGGATAAAATGAAACACAAGCAATCTTCCTGGGTGGTCTTCAGTCGCATCGTCCTCGTCGCATTTTGTTTCTGGCTATGACGTCACGGGCCGAAACATCATGCAACGTTTTTGGACTTAAATTATTTTGTCGCAAAAGTAGAAGAAATTAATTCAAAATTATTATTTTATTTATAATTTTTGATCCAAAAATAGAAAATTACATAAACATATTTTTGATTTATTTTATTGGCTATTTTTATATTTTATGCTACAAAAAATTAAATTTATCGGTAAATAAAAGAGCAAATATAATTTTAGTAAAAAAAAACATTAACTTTAAGTCTTACTGTTTTATAATTTAAATATAAAACGTTTGTAGACTCAAATATATTCTGAGAAAATACTTATATACATAGACGTGAAACGTAGAACTTATGTTACTTCTATAATGTAAGCACCCACTAAGAAAAAGTTTTTAAAATTTTGCTATAAAACAGGAATATAAACATTTTTCTCAGAAAAAAAATCAAATCTAAAAAACCAAAAATGTGAAAATTTTTAAATGTTGTGTGTAAATTCTTCTTAAAAAATAAAAAATAGGTGTTTCACAATTTTCTAAAATTTGGTTTCCGGAAACTCAAAAGTTGAGTGGGAAAAAAGGTTATATATTTGTTAGAATAACTGCCACTAAAGAACTGAAAATGTTACAGATGTAAAAATTCTCATTTAGATACTAATTGGAAAGTCAAATTATACGTGTTTACTAATGTTTGCTTCCGGGATCTTAAACGGGTGATGGAAGAAAGATTATTTGCTTAAAAATTCAAAAACTGAAAATGTGAAAATTTTGAAATTCAGTATTTAGATAATTTTCGAAAAATAATAGGATACTATTATTAAAATAAAAATATTATTTAAAAAAAATAGTTTTCGAGCTTTTAAGACTTGTGCCAGTTAGAGCTGGGCGGGGCCTCGACGTTTGTTCCTATGAAACAGTCGGGCCTGGAATGTTTGCCTGTAGAATGAGCCGGACTAGGTTTAAAAAATCGTGCAAGGGCTATGATACATGGATCAAAATTTTATAATTTCAAGCGAGTGAAGCCGCGACGGGTACTGCTAGTACAAATCCCATCCACTCTTTCCATCCATCCGCTCTTTCCATCCATCCACTCTTTCCATCCATCCACTCTTTCCATCCATCCACTCTTTCCATCCATCCACTCTTTCCATCCATCCACTCTTTCCATCCATCCACTCTTTCCACCCATCCACTCTTTCCATCCATCCACTCTTTCCATCCATCCACTCTTTCCATCCATCCACTCTTTCCACCCATCCGCTCTTTCCATCCATCCACTCTTTCCATCCATCCACTCTTTCCATCCATCCACTCTTTCCATCCATCCGCTCTTTCCATCCATCCACTCTTTCCATCCATCCACTCTTTCCATCCATCCACTCTTTCCATCCATCCACTCTTTCCATCCATCCACTCTTTCCATCCATCCACTCTTTCCATCCATCCACTCTTTCCATCCATCCACCCTTTCCATTCATCCGTTCCCGGCGCTTCTGTCGTGTATTTCACAAAAGTGGCGCCCTAATGGTGAGAAAAATAAAATATATAACATGAACATGGTCCAGAGGGGAAGCAATAGGGAGGGGAGCTAAGCGTGGAAATCGCTGTCCTCGGGGGCGCAAAACTTCCTTGCTACGCCTCCGAGGAGCTCTTTTAAAAACGAAATAAAAATATTTATGCGCAGGAGTTTTAATGTCATTTTATCTGTGAAAAGTATTTTTCAGTTAAAATATTTATTCTTGAAATATTAAAAATTTTTTTCTAAATTAATAAACAGAGAATGTTACATCACTGCGTCTTCAGGAAGTCATGAAAAATTCAGACGACTATTTCATGGGTGACTGTAGACTTTCAGAAATATTCATCACTTTCATTTTTTAAGACTTTTTTCAACTAAAATACCAAAAAAATTAATCTGCACTGAGTTTTTTTAATATTTAGTCGTAGACTTCATAAAAAGTTTTTGCTCAATTTGGATAATAATTGACAATTAATATTTCTTGATATATGGAACGAAATTTTG
>OZ022240.1:5737357-5744857 GCA_963978895.1 Erpobdella octoculata | reverse complement strand
AGGAAAAACAGAGTTAAAAGTATAAAATATCAGAAGAATAGTAGATGGTTTGATTTGCAATAAGACAGCTGGTAAAAAAAAGTTCAGTTGTAAGAAAGTGAGGCAATTGAAAAAGAACTGGGCCCCGAAAATGAATAGTTTTTAAGAAAATGAACCAAGACTCGAGGTGATGCCCAAAGATCTGAAACCTTTGAATATTAAACCTGCTGCAGTTGAATCAGTTGAGGACGTTGCTACCTCAGATGTTGCAGTAGGCGTTGATAAAGTCTATGGGGGTGCTGCTGATAAATATGGAGGCGTGTGTATTGACAAAACGGTTTCGTCTAAGTCTGAAAAGTTCGAGAAGTTTTCTACAGATGACAATGAAGCTTTGGGCAACTCAGAACATTTAGATTAGGGGTTTTGACCGGGGTTTTGTAGTTCAGCGGCAGAACAAAGAAGAAAACACTTGAGGGTGCTGGAGAGTTTTTTGTGATTACTGACGGGGGTTTAAAATGCTTTAAAAAATTAGAGGGCACATTTCCTGTGCCGTTGCGGGCTCATTCGCATGGGGCGGTCAAAGTCCAAAAGATGGCTTGCTGTTATCAACAGTCAAATGTGAGGAAAGTTAGAGAGAACGATACAGCGCGGTTTTTCAATCTACAACGCAAAGTTGGAAGATCATTTAGACTCAAGAAGAACTGGAAAAAACTGAGTGCGACTGCCGAAAAAATTTATAAAAATGAAAGTAATTCATGCTGACCATCAATGAAACTTTTCGGGACAAACAGGATTTAGGAGGGGAAAAGCCATATTTGTATCTTTGCTGTTAATATCTGATTTTTGTGTGTATCTCAAAAAAGACCCAAATACAATTGTCAATATTGCAACAATATAAATATATATTCGAGAAAACAAGTAGTGGAGTTGTGCAGTGTTGGTTTCGGTGTGGAGTTGCCGTGTCAGTGTGGAACGTTGGTTGGACAGTTTCGGTGTTGTATTTTCAGTGTAGAGGGCTGGTACTTTGGAAAGGTTTACAATGTTTGTTTGATGTTTAAAAGGAGATAAAAAAAGAAAAGTAAAAAAAAGATTTTGACGTGCGAGAGTAGTGTTTGATGGTTGTGTGGGAAGTGTTTGATGGGAGAAGAAAATGAGGAAGGAAAGGAAAATGATAATTGTTTAGAAACAAGAACAAGGGTTAAAAGAAAAAAAGTGAGAGGGATGGATAGTAGAGGAGAAAAAAGAGAGAGATAACGAAGAAATGAGCGGGAGAAAGAAATAGAAAGCAAGTAAGAGGTGGATGTAAAGGAGCCCCGAGGAGAGTGCATGAATAATTCAACTGCACGATAATATATATACATTACGAGAGGACAATTCAATAAAAACCCAAGCATGACTCCTCCATCTGTGCGGGAAAATATCAAACGAACTCGAAATTTTATAACCTCCTTGCCACCTAGAAACGGTGTGGTTGAGTGAGTGAATGAGTGAGTGAGTGAATGAGGGAGTGAAAGAGTGTGAATGAGTGAATTAGTAAGTAAAAAAGTGTGGGTGAGTGAGTGAACGAGTGTGAGTGAATGAGTGAGTGAATGAGTAGGTGAATGAGTGAGTGAGTGAATTACTGATTGAGTGGAGGCATAATTGTTTAGCTCAAATATTATCATTCCAGCACCCAATTACACGCCTGTCAACCACTATGTTGCACTCTCAAAATCCAGCGAAACCAGTAGAACTTGATAAAATCTATAAAAAAAAATAACTTCAGAAAGTGGACGTTTTGTCAACAATTTACAGGTGTTTGTATGCAATTTATTGGTGTTTGCCAACAATTACTAGTGTTTGTCAACAATTTGTTGTTGTGTCTCCACAATGTTCATGTGTTTTTAAAACATTTTCCTGTGTTTGTCAACAATTTGCATGTGTTTGTCATTACTTTCTGTGATTTTCAACAATTTGTTTGTTTTTGTAACAATATACTAGCGTTTGTCAACAACTCGTTTATTGTTCAGTGACAACTCACAGTTAATATTACCAGTTTGTGTTGTTTGAAAAACGTTATTATTTAAAAAAAATAACATAGTTCAAAGCAATAACATATATATAGTTTATTAAATTAATTGAATCATTACCATAATTAAATTAGGAACATAAATTAAATCAGTAATATAAGTAAAGCCATAGGATATTTAAATCAAGAACATTTTTAATTTATTGAAATAATTGAATCCTAACCATAATTAAACTAAAACATATTTAAATTTATAAAATAATAAAATTGAAAACAGATATTAAATAAATAGCATATTTAAATCAATAACATATTTGAATCAATAACATATTTGAATCAATAACATAATTAACTTAATAACGTAATTTAGTCAATAACATAATTAAATTAGTTACATAATTACATTAAAACATAATTAGGTCAATAACATAATTATATTATTAACGTATTTAAATTAATAACACAATTAAATCAATAACATCATCAAACCAATAATATAATTAAATTAATAACATAATTAAATCGTTATTGAACTTAAATTAAACCATTAACATGATTTTAAGAAATAACATGTTTATAACAATTTTGTATTTCACAAATACTTTAAATCAAGTCTGATAAAGAAACAATTATTTTCTTGAATGTCAGGAAAATTATTTTGAAAGTTTTCAAAAATTTGAAATCCCAGATGTACAAAAAATTGCACATCCCTGATTTAAAAAAAAATGCACATCCCTGATTTCAGAAAACATGCACATCTCTGATTTAAATAAAACATGGACATCCCTGATTTAAAAAAAAAACATGCACATCTCTGATTTAAAAAAAAATAACAATAACAACATTGATAAAAGCTACAATAAATCCAACATCAACTGCAAAGTAATAATTTAGGTGTAGAAGAGAAATGAAGTAAGAAGTTATGAGCAGTTTTATAAAACATTCTTGCCAGATGTGGCGACGTCAAAATAGAAATTGTACTTGCACGCTGTGTCTTTGGATTATAACTTTATTGCTTTTTGTCGCGGTGATCAAAAGTTTTTGTTTTGGTGTTTATTTTCTATTTTGTGTAATCATAAGTTAGTATTTGTTTGTTTGGAAATTTTATATTGTAATTAGTTTGAAAAAAACTTGTGAAGAAAATGCTGAATAAGCATTTTTTGTGAATCGATGTATGGATATAAATTCAATTATTTTGCTTTATTGTTGAGAAAATCTAAAATAAAATCTAATATTGATGTTGTGAAGTTGAGTCGCTGGCGGTGCAACAAGGTTTGGTAGTTCTAAATAAATAGATAAAAAATTATAAATTTTTAAACATTTTTTAGACCATGATGTCTTTCAATAGTCAAAACAAAGCAGCACGTTAAAAATTTTTGTATTTCCATAATATATTTACACCACCGGTATAATATATTTATATATTTATTTATAAATACAATGTGGAAAAATTGTAGAAAGTAGTATGGAATGAAGAAGAACTCTGCCTTGAGCAATTTGAGCTGGATAATCGATTTTCTACTTTGAGATGAATTCAGACATGTCTTCTGATCGATTGATTGCTTCGAATGTTCTTCTTGTTCTCCTATCATTATCATGTGCTACTTGTGCATAATCATCATTATCATCATGGCATCTATCGTTAAAATCATCATCATCATCATCATCATCATCATCGTCGTCGTCGTCGTCCTCGTCGTCGTCCTCATCGTCATCGTCATCATCATCATCATCATCATCATCATCATCATCGTCATCGTCATCGTCATCGTCATCGTCATCGTCATCGTCATCGTCATCATCATCATCATCACTCTTTTTATCTCATTATCAATACTTCGTATTTTCATTTGTGATATATACTGACAGGATAATATCCGATATAATTGTTCTTATTATTGTATCCCCACATTATTGCTGCCACTATTTCCCATCAATATCATCATCACCACCACAACTGGATTTCATCATCACCACTCCGCCACTTGATATCATCATCATCATCACCACCACTCGATAACACCACCACCACTGGATATCATCATCACCACCACCACTTGATATCACCAACACCACTTGATATCATCATCACCATCACCACTTGATATCATTATCATCACTACCACTGGATATCATCATCATCATCACCACTACTGGATATCATCATCATCACCACCACTGGATATCATTATCACCAGCACCACTTGATGTTATTCCCACCACCACTACCACTGGATATCATCATCCCCACCACCACTCCACCACTTGATATCATCATCATCACCACTACTGGATATCATTATCATCACCACCACTTGATATCATTATCACCAACACCACTTGATATCATCACCACCGCCGGACGTCTTACTTGGCTGCAATAGAACTTAAGAAATAATTTCTACACAATATTGCCATCTTAGGCTCAAATGAACCATCCATTTTTTTGCTTCAGTGAAATATGTTCTCTCTTGTTTCTAATTTACAGAGTATTAGGAAAAAATTGTTTGCTTGTATGTCTGTATAATACAAATGTTTTCACTAAGATGAACATTTTTTGTGTTTATGATGATGTAAATTATTTGAATAATTATTTTTAACTGCAAACGTTTTCTTTGCAGACCTGTAAAACTACGAGCATATTTTTTTGTTGTATTTGTTTGTACTTATTTAATATTCTTGTTATTTTTACATTTATGTTCGTTTATATAAATGCACGCACACACATGCAGTGAATCAGACATACATTTCAGCTCAGTTACCAGACTGACAGTTTGTGAATGATGAGTTTTGATTTATTCGAAGATTCCAAAACGTCTTATCAGGTGTCTGAGTGGCATTGTCACTTCAGCAAGAAAATTGGCAAAAGAGAAGTATAAGCCTCCCCCCACGGGGAGCGCCACCTCAAATTGGCTGTCACTTTTCTGACCAGCGAATAAAGGCCCAGAAGCCGATGGACCGGCTACTCGCGTGTGTCTGTGCTTGTGGGTCTGTGTATGCCTGTGTCTGTGTGTATCTATGCAGATACGTGCTTAGGCTAGTATTATCATGTAAAATATGGGTAAAATACATGTATGTTAGTAATACTACGTAAAATATGCGTACAATACATGTATGTTTGTGATATTATATAAAACATGCATAAATACATGTATGTAGATATGCGATATGTGCTTATGCTGGTAATATTATGTAATATATTGATAAAATACATATATGCACATTATATATGTTTATGTTGGTAATATTATGTAGAACAAGTATAAAATACATATATGCAGATAAGATAAAAACAGTGACATTGAAGTGGTAATTTGTTTATTCATATTTACTTCCTATTTCTGCGCACACACAGTTCTGCACGTGTGTTTGCGTGTCTTCGTGTTTGACTGATGTCACCACCATTCCGGTCCTTACATTAAAATATTTTTTCAACTCTTTCTTCTATTTTTTTAACCTTTTCTTCTATTTTTTCAGCTTTTCTTCTATTTTTTCAGCTCTTTTTTCTATTTTTTCAACGCCTCTTTTTTCTAATTTAGGATTTTTTTTCTTCGCGTTCCTAGGTTCTTTTCTTTCACATTTATATCTAGTTCATCATTGGCGCTGCAAATCAGCAGACTACCTCGGTTGCAATAATTTTGCGACTACTTCTATCAATACCATGACTAGTTCTACTACCACCAAACCTATTTAATGACTACTGCAACCATTACTACCAAAACGTCCACTTTTTCCGTCGATACCACCCACATTTGTGTCACTTCCACTATCATTACCATCACCATATGTGACACTTACTCCATCTGTGACACTTACTCCATCTGTGACACTACATCTATCAGTACCACTTCCTATATAACTATCATCACCATTTGTGACACTACCTCAATCACTACTATTTCTTCCATCTCCCTCCACCACTACCATCACCACTAACACTGTCATCACCTCCGCCCACCTTTCCACCACCTTCTGCAACAACGGCAGACTGGACGACCTACGTGGTTGTTGAATTATGCAAGCGAATAAGGCAGATAAATTCCACTCTTGTCTGGTCATGAAAGTTCCATCCTCACTGAAATCTATTTCCAGCTCGACCAGAAATTAGTCTCTTTATAACCTTCTTTGTTGAAAATCTGTCTCTGACACTTTCCGACTGATCTTTGCCAAGTCAAACCACAGCATGGGAATCGAACATTTTCGTCAGGATTGGGTGAAAGAAGAACATCATAGCCGTGTGGGGAACGTGTACTGTCACAAGTCTCTCTCTCGAGAAAGCCTTATAGGATCTCTTATGTTGATTTAGAATACATTTTGTTTCTAAATAAAAAGCTGTTGAATAGTCGGTTTTGTCGCTGGTGTGTTGCTTAAAACAAGTTACAATTCAAATAAAAAATGGGAATGAGGGAAATAAAAGATGATGATGATTTTGATAATAAAAATAATAATAATTATGATGGTAATGATGATGATGATGATGATGATCATGATAAAAATATAAATATCAATAATAATGTTATTACTGAAAAAATAAAATTGATAATAATAATAATACTAATACTAATAATAATAATAATAATAATAATAATAATAATAATAATAATAATAATAATAATAATAATAATAATAATAATAATAATAATAATAATAATAATAATAATAATAATAATAATAATAATAATAATAATAATAATAATAATAATAATAATAATAATAATAATAATAATAATAATAATAGTAATAATAACTATAATAATAAATATTAATAAATCTGAGGCAGAGGTATTTGCGTAGCTGCAGTAGATATATCCAGCAGTGACCTCACAACGTCATGACATTGACAAACACGATTTTGCAAAACTATTTGCAAACTAATGAAGGCCAAGATTATGACGGATGTGATAAATGATGGCTACCAAATTTTTTTTTATTTAAACTCAGCATGCTGAGAAAAATGTTTTGTTTTGTTAATAAAAAAAAGGTATTATAAATTCGCTAGAAAAGTGATTTTTTGTTTTTAAAAGTTTAGTTTTCAATTAGTAACTATTTTTGGCTGAGAAAATAAAAAACAGCTTAAAGACCTAAGGGTCTGTGAGGCCAGATTTAAATTTACCATTTTAAAACCACGAGCAACAATAACTACAAAAGATCATAAAGCTTCATAATTTGTGATTTTTCGAAATGAATAAACTATTTTTAGCAAGATGGCGTTCAAGAAAAAGTCTTGAATTTAATAAACAAACTTATAATTTGCTTTATCATGTCAGACAACTTAAATCAAATGCACATAAACACAAAATTAGACCTACAACTACTTTAAAAAAATACAAAACAGCAATGAAAAACTGTAATTGAAATTTATTGCAAAAGCATTTTTGTTCAAATTTTACGATGAAAATTATAAACTTACGCGGAGTTGTTAAGTTACAAAGTAAGAGTAACTCGTTTCTGCAACTTAAGTACCACGATACAGTCAACTTGAGATTGGTACATATTGAAAGATTTTTAAACAA
>OZ022240.1:5709857-5729857 GCA_963978895.1 Erpobdella octoculata | reverse complement strand
AAATAGAAACAGAGAAACCGAGATTAAAAGTTAATAAAAACATTTATAATAATAAGTAAAAATTATCAGAACAAATTTTTTAATCAAAATGCTTTTATGTTATTAAAACTCAAATTTTAAAATCATTTTTTTACTTTTATCAATTTTTTTAAAAACTTTATTTTTTTGCAAAACTATATATATTATATATACATATACATATACATATACATATACATATACATATACATATACATATACATATACATATACATATACATATACATATACATATACATATACATATACATATACATATACATATACATATACATATACATATACATATACATATACATATACATATACATATACATATACATATACATATACATATACATATACATATACATATACATATACATATACATATACATATACATATACATATACATATACATATACATATACATATACATATACATATACATATACATATACATATACATATACATATACATATACATATACATATACATATTTTTTTTTTTTTTTTTTTTTTATGATAGTTTATAGTCCTTTACACCAAGTGTTTTAAGACTGAATTGGCTGTATGTAGGAAGCACATAAGTACTTCCTGTCGTGGATCAAAGTTTGATCCTTTTAACTGTCCCTCCTCCTTCATCCAGGCTTGGGACTGGCTCGCAATTAGCGAGGCGGAGTTACATATACATATACATATACATATACATATACATATACATATACATATACATATACATATACATATACATATACATATACATATACATATACATATACATATACATATACATATACATATACATATACATATACATATACATATACATATACATATACATATACATATACATACACATACACATACACATACACATACACATACACATACACATACACATACACATACACATACACATACACATACACATACACATACACATACACATACACATACACATACACATACACATACACATAAACATACACATACACATACACATACACATACACATACACATACACATACACATACACATACACATACACATACACATACACATACACATACACATACACATACACATACACATACACATACACATACACATACACATACACATACACATACACATACACATACAAATACACATACACATACACATACACATACACATACACATACACATACACATACACATACACATACACATACACATACACATACACATACACATACACATACACATACACATACACATACACATACACATACACATACACATACACATACACATACACATACACATACACAAACACATACACATACACATACACATACACAAACACATACACATACACATACACATACACATACACATACACATACACATACACATACACATACACATACACATACACATACACATACACATACACATACACATACACATACACATACACATACACATACACATACACATACACATACACATACACATACACATACACATACACATACACATACACATACACATACACATACACATACACATACACATACACATACACATACACATACACATACACATACACATACACATACACATACACATACACATACACATACACATACACAAACACATACACATACACATACACATACACATACACATACACATACACATACACATACACATACACATACACATACACATACACATACACATACACATACACATACACATACACATACACATACACAAACACATACACATACACATACACATACACATACACATACACATACACATACACATACACATACACATACACATACACATACACATACACATACACATACACATACACATACACATACACATACACATACACATACACATACACATACACATACACATACACATACACATACACATATACATATACATATACATATATATATATATAAACAAACAATTTTGTTATTACAATAAACTGTTTTTTAAATTATAAGACTTTTGGAAAAGTTGCTTTAAAGTTTGGGAAAAAAAGAGAAAAAGAGAAATTGATGGAAAGAAAGAAAGACGAAAAAACCCGGGCAACGTCGGGTATTTTAGCTAGCTCTATATAAACCGTATTTCATATCCATAATGGATGTACGTAGTTTTTTAAGATAATTATTTTATTACTGCCAACTTTCAAGATGTGACCTGGTCAAAACTGCTTCCGGATTCAAATGAAGCAATGTTCTTCACCATTACAACCGTTATCATCATAATTGGTATCATCATCGTCATTATTATCATCACATCATCATCATCTTCATTATTATTTTCATTTTTATCATCATCATCATTATCACATCATGATCATAATCATTATCATCATCAACATCATCATTGTCATCGTCATCGTCATCGTTATCGTCATCGTCATCGTTATCGTCATCGTCATCGTCGTTGTAGTCGTCGTCGTCATCACTATCCCTACGTTATGAGTCATCGCCACCATACTATCCTTACCACAGCTCTTATCTCGGCAAGCTTAGTTGCGTTCAATCAAAAGCATCGGCGGAAAGCAGTTCCTCTCGAAGGCATTGGAAACTTTCCAAGTTACTTCTTATCATGCACCATTCCTCCAAAAAACAATTTCAAGGAAAAGATATTAAACAGATTCGGCGATTGAAAATTGTTTTAATTATAATTGAGGTTATTCCATGCATGGACATCGTCATCGGCAACTAGATTATTATGAGCTATATAAGTTGTCATATATTTATATATATATATATATATTATTGTTACTGTTACTTATGACAAATTTCTATGAGTACATGTTAAAACAATGATTTTTTGTTATATGTCGAATGCAAAATGTTTTAAATTAAAAAACCATAAATTAAATAAAGAACGAAGCGTAAAAAACAACTGCGAATTTTCCATGTACGAATTTCATAACAAAACCTCTGTTTGCTAGCCATCATCCCGCTATTAATGTTTATATTTTAGTTATTCGATAATACAATTGTTTTATTTATGATATTTAATTTAAAACAAAACATGTTGACTGATTTTTTTATATAAATAAATATATTTTTAAGCTGGACACGAGGACATACCTAGTTTACTATAAGATAAACATGTTCATCATCCTCTGGAGAAACAGTTGAATTATGAAAATAATAAATAGCTGAATTATGAAATAAATAAACAATTGAATTATGAACTGAATAAAAAGTTTAGATATGAAAATAATAAACAGTTGAATTATGAAAAGAATGAACAATTAAATAAATATCAAATTCTTACGTTTTTATATCCTAATGAACCTATGTTAAATTCTTACATATTTGTATCTTAATACATCTATGTTAACTTTCATGTTATTATATCTCAGTAATCTTGTAATAATTTGTACATATTTTTATCTTAATAAACTCAGGTTAAATTCTTACAAATTATGTATTTAATTTATTTATTTATTTATTACAACTCGAACAGAGGGACCCAACGGGCCACTGAAACTGTTCGGACAGAATACAGTTAAGTGAAACGTAATCAGGAAAAAAGAAAAACGTCAAGTCATACAGTTGAAACAAAATGCAATCAAAATAACCAGTTCGGTGGGACAACGTGTCATAAAGAAAAACCTCAGAACCTGATATTAGTACTAAATTTAGTATAATCCAGGATAGTCACAAAAGCAAACATCATCAAAATTTCAGATAAGAATAATGTAGCAAACAGTATGACTATTTATAAACGAGAAATTTCGTGAGGTCAACCGTCACAATATCATTAGGCAGGTGGTTCCATATAACAATAATACGATTAGAGTAGAAAAACTTCGTAATATCGAATCTAAACAAAAACTATCAAAACAAAACTTAACTTAAGTTGGTGGCCTCTAGTTAAGAAGTATGCAAAAAATTTGAGTTGATGCCTTAAATCAGAATCGGTAAGGCCATGCAAAGGTTTATAGCCTAAACAAAGGTCATTGATGATTCTTCTATGCTCGAGCTTTTAGTCTTGCCATGTACGGAAGATTCCTGAGAGTTGGGACCGCTTTGGTGAACTTTTTTTGAACTGTTTCGATGTTGTCAATGAGGTATTGGTGATGGGGGTTCCATACTTGATAGAAGTATTCCAGAAGGAGTCGGATGTATGTACAGAAGGCCTGTTTGAGCAGAGCAGGATCTTTAGATAGAAATGATTTTGTGATAAGTCGCGATCTCAGGGACGCAACACGAATAATATTGGCAATATGAAGTCTGAATTTGAGGTTGGTGTCGATGACTACTCCCAAGTCCCTGGCGCTGTCAGTGTTCTTCAGTTTGTGAGAGCCGATGGTATAGTTGGGTGTTTCAAATATCTTACCTGTAATGACAAAAGTAGTTGATTTTAACTGATGTGATTTAAGAGAAGAGGATGTCGATGGACCATTATCAGAAAAGCTCTTGATTGTGCATACAAAGCACTTTTCCTTGGCCAATTGCAACTGCCATTCTCCGGCCCAGTTAACTAGTCGATTGACAGATTGTGATGTTCAGAAAATTGAATTCAACAAAAAACAAAATAAAAAATGATAAAAAATGTACTTTTTTAAGTAATAACAGTCAGTCATAAGAACGTGGAAACAAAGATGAAACGCACTCTAAAATTGGTTGTCTGTGTTGATATATCTACGTGTGATGTTTGTATTTGACACAAATTTTTATGTTTTGTTTTTGATTAGTTTTGTTCTCTTTTATGAAGTTGAAATTACAAGTTATTAAATTACCAAGTGATATTTAAAGTCGAATCGTTGTTTTTTTTTTTTTTTTTTCTTTGACAATATTTAGAGTGGCGTAAATCCTAAAGGACTTCAAAGCCACTGAAGGGTTCTTTGCAGAGGCAGCCATTTATAGGCGCCTACCCCTTTAGCAATGCGAGTGAACTCCTTGCTTAAGGGAGTTACGCTGGTGACGCCGGTGAGGCTTGAACTGCCGACCTAATGATCGACAGGCGAGCGCTCTATGGTTTTAATTGAACAATTTAGTCTATCTGAATTTTTGTTTTATTTAATGTCACAATTTAAAATAAAAATTTTTTTTATTTATTTAAAAACAAATTGAATTTCCAAGTTGAATTAAATGTTTAATTTTTACAAAACTGCACTCAAGAAAAAGCAATAAGATTGGCTGGCTGACCTGACAAGTCTTTCTGCTAATGAAATTGACTTTTAGAGCTCATCTCCGTATAAGGAAAAATGTTTTATAAAAGAAAAACTATTTTGTAAAAAAATTCTTGTTATTGTTTTATAATATCAAATTCTTAACCACACTGAACTAGCATGACAATATTTAACATTTTACTTGGATTTTAAACATCGTTGTCATCATCACTGTCATCGTAGCCACAATCAACATCAACATCCTCATCACCACTATCATCATCAACACATCGTCGTCTTTGCCATCATCATCACCACCACCACCGCCATCATCATCATCATCATCATCATCATCATCATCATCATCATCATCATCAACATCATCATCATCATCATTATCATCACCACCACCATCATCATCATCATCATCATCATCATCATCATCATCATCATCATCATCATCATCATTATCATCATCATCATCATCATCATCATCATCATCATCATCATCATCATCATCATCATCATCATCATCATTACGATTATCGTTTCCTGTGTGAATGTTCTTCCAAATAAGTCTGATGGAGGAAGTGGTAAAGTGACAAAGTATATAGAGATTGCCACATCAATTTACATCTGTCCGAGGAGAGATGAAATCTTTCACGTGCCACCAAATTAAATTAGCGACACCTTCTCTGCCATTTATTCATCATTTCACATCAGTTTTTCAACTTTAAAAAAAAAAAATTACTTTGTCATTCGTCGCTTCTGTGTTCAGAATTGCCTTTATTTTTAATTTTTATTTTTTTCTCAATTCTTTCTTTCGACTTTGTTATAAGATTCTATACAGTACAATAATCATCGCTCACAGTCACTTCAGCATCACGTGACTGAACCGTTGCTGTAATAAATCTTGTCATTAAGACATTCGTTGCAGTGGTGGCAACAAACGGAACACAAGCAGTGAAGTTCTGATTTCAATCTCATTATTGACTGGGATGGCTAAGATGATGTTGTTGATGATGATGATGATGAGGATGAGGACGAGGATGAGGATGAGGATGAGGATGAGGATGAGGATGAGGATGAGGATGAGGATGAGGATGAGGATGAGGATGAGGATGAGGACGAGGATGATGATGATGATGATGATGATGATGATGATGATGGTGATGATGATGATGGTGATGGTGATGGTGACTACGATGATGATTATAGTAGTAGGGAAAATGGTTATAGCCATTTATTATTTCTTCGGTTTATCATTCCCATTTGTTAAATTCCTGGTTACCTAAATGGTCACACGTTACAATAAAGAACCTCAAATTAAATTAATATCAGTTGAATTAAATTAAATTGCATTAAAACAAAATCTTCTTAACTTTCTTTCATCCCAGTTTCTACACTCAACGCAATCGCTATAGTCACCCAACTTTCCATTCTCGCAGCAACAACGACGAAGAAGAACAGTAATCTTAATCAATTGAAAACATTCAATTTAGTTTTTTTTTAGCAATTTTATTTGAAAGATTTTACGAGTGGTTTCTGGTTGGCTTATACGTCAAATGATGCTGAAAAATTACGGACCACCGGGAACACTAACACTGGCTTTCTCCCGCGCTAACACTGGCTTTCTCCCGCGCTAACACTTGGGGCAAGCATTCATCAAAGGTCGTGTCGCAAACTTCTGTATTCACAGCGGCCCAGATAAAATATTGCCTATTGATGGGCGAGGGGGCTCTGGCGACATTCATATTCCTTCTTTCGGGCTTGACTCCCCCCCCTCCACTCGCTCTCTCCGGCCACCGGCTGGACAGTGGGGCACAGTGGGAAAGAAGAAAACATCTATTTGTTTATGTTGTGTGGAAATATAGAGATGGATGGAGATGGAAAGGATGCGGAGAGAACCCATGAAAGAAAAGATGACATGACGCTTTCAAACTGAGAAGAACAATTAGGAATGTTTGCTTGCAGCTGATGTGAAGAGGTGTGATGCAATTATCTCGGGTGGCGCTGCCGGCTGTTTTATTGAAGAGGAATACTGCGCTACTGTGGTGGCTATTTATATACCTGCAGCTATTATTCTGCGTTTTCAAACAATTTGGAAACAATAGGGATATCTCAGAATGTAAACGCATTGTTTAGATCAATTTTGATATTGGAAGTTTTTGTTTAAAGAATAGTTGATGAAAAATAAAATTTATGAATTAATACAGCACTATTTTATACTAAAAAAGTGAAAATTTAAATGAAGCTTTTAAATCTGTCGTATATTTTTGTTTATAGACGTCTTCTATTTTTAGTACTCAACATATACATATATAAATGATATTTGATACGTGAATTGAAAAAAAACTTTCATATCTCAAAAGTTATGAAAAGGATCTACTTGGTGGAATCAATTTCATTCCTTTTTTTCTAAGAAATCAAATGAATTTAAAATAAATAAAATAAATATAAGATAAACAAACAAAACTGTTTTATTTATAATCAAAGTATATTAAATTACAATTATTAATTATTTATATTTTCAATAATTATTTGTTTTGTATAAACGGTTTATTTATTCTTCAGACCATTTATATTTGTATTTGTTTATTTTATTATTTTATTAATTTGGATAAAATAGTAGTTAATAGATGAAAAATTAAATTCTGAAAACTAGAAAAACATGAAATACTCAATTATTTTATATAAAATTTATACTTTTTCAACAAAAGTTGTATAAGTTATATTTTTATTACACAATTAATTGATATATGTCATGACAGGCTAAAGTTTGTATTTCACTTAAAAAAAACTAGCGAGTTTAAAAAAGAAATATTTTTTTGTTAGTAATTTACTCATCGTATTATTATGTAATATATTTGTTGTTGTTTCTAACACCTACAGACAAAGAACTGATGATGTATGCTGATTATGATCCTTCGGCACCATCTTCATCGCCATCTTCTTCCTCTTCTTCTTCTTCATCATCATCTTTGTTATCTTCATCGTTATCATCACCGCTCAAACGACCACCCACATCTTATGCGTCAATTGAATCGTTATCGCCACAGTTGTTATCATCATCATCATCATCATCATCACCTTTGATAAAATCAGTAACTCAGAAACAGCTACAACCGAGTCCGCCATCTTTATCGCATCCATCGTCGCCATATTCATTTCCGTCGTTGTTACCATCTCCTTTGCTATCGCTATCGCCGCCACCTTTATCATCGTCGTCATCTTTTTCATCTTTTGCCGGAGTGAACAGCCATCTGATACGTCGAAGGTCTGCCCAGAAGACGGCCAATGTTGGCGGTCGAGTGGTCATGGATTGCGAATTGTCGGTCAGGGATGAAAAGGACTACATGATCAAGTTAGCTGGATTTTTGTCATCATCATCATCATAATCGCGACTGATGTTTCCTATTACTATCTCGTGTTTATTTAGAGAGTGTTTTCTTTTATTGTCAACCTTTGTTGTTTGATTAACTTTGTGTTGATGTTATACATCTATATAAAAGACAACAAGTTGATCCGATGTTATAAAATGGTTGTGATGGACATAAGCATCTAATCATAGGCCGCAGCAAAATGTTGACAAAGGCCTGTACTGTTTAATATTCTACGCATTTGATATTATAGTGGCAGGTTGGTAGGTACTGTGCTCGTGTACATGGAACAACGTATGCACACAATTTTTTATTTGCTCTTTTTCACTTGATGAACATCATATTTATGATGTTCCTGTAAAGAGTTTCGACATCCATACTGGTCCTGGTGACGGCGGTAGAATTCAAACTCCTGATAATACCGTCAGGAGTTCAAAACCTCACCACTCTTCCACCAGTGAGAGACAGTGAAAGATACAGAGAGAAAGAGAAAGAGAAAGAGAGAGAGAGAGAGAGAGAGAAAGAGAGAGAATGAAAAATAGGGAGTAGATAGAATGAGAATAAACATTGAAGATGCTGGAAGCCAAAAAAATGCATCATTCCTTGTAATCTCCTGATTCGCACCAGCAAGCGCTTTGAGCAAACAAAACGAAGGATTACTGCGGAGTTGGAAAAAAATACAAAAAAGAGGATTTTCGTTGTTTTTTTGTTTATTTTTGTTATTTTTCGTTGTTTTTTGTGTGCGTTTTGTTTCATTTTGTCGACGGCAAATATCAATCGGTAAATAATAAGTTGAGATGAAAAGAAATTAAATTTAAAGAGTACGAAAGAAAAAGTAGATGCAGCGAATACTAGAGTAAAAACGTGAGTGAAAAGAAAAACGTAGGTGAGAAAATGTTAAATAGAGAAAAAACAGAGAATGAGTAAGAAAAAAAGAGAATGAGAAAGAGGAAAAAAAAGTAAGTTAGAGAAAGAAATGTGAGAGAGAGAGGATGATATAAAAAACAAATGTGGATGGAAGGATAGAAAATTAACTAACAATTCATAGTCTGAGTAGATGATGAATCAAGCAAATAAACGCGAAATGAAGTGTATAAAACAACTTGTGTGTTAATCCGATTGGGAAATTTTTCAATTAAAAAAATTTATTTGTTAATTCTTTTTATTATTCATTTTTAGGATTTTATTATTTCTATGAATAATTCAATTTATTTCGTTTTAATCAACTTTGTTTATTTTATTTATTTTTTTCAAAAAAAAACCTTCAGGTGGGTCAAACAAGGCATCGAGGTGCCAATCCTAATACAGGTAAAAAAGGGCACGCCACCTCACATCGATTCGCGCTACGAAGGCCGCATCAGGGTGACCAGCGAGGCCAACATCGAGCTGACCGGGATCCTACTGAAGGATCAAGGATGGTACGCCTGTACCGTCATGGCTATAACGAACGGTTCTGACCCGGGAGGCATAACATCGAATAACAGCACCTGGGTCCACCTCACTGTCAACGGTTGGTCACGACAATATTAAATGTTTATCAATCGATCGGTTATATTGATTTATATTGCCCTTTTCTCATATATTCAAAGGTGGTCTTAATAAATTTGCTCGATAAAAATGTTGTTAAGCCATTCCGAAAAATAAACTATGAAGTACAAAATAATAAGTTAAAAGAATTTTAAGTGTAAAAGAGAAAGTGAATTACAGTATCAATTTGTTTGAAAAATAACGTATTTAATTTGTGTAGCTGAGCAAGATAATTTATTATTTGCAATATTTTTTTATCTTTACATCGGCATATATTTTATTTCATTGTACATTAAAATAATAATTAATATCGGTATGAGATAATCTGGAGTTTTTAATAATTATTAAAGTATTATATTTTTCTATAATATCATAAATTGAATTTTTATTATGTGGCAATGGTTCCAAAATATATTAAAATAATGTATATTGCATATTATTTGTAATGTTATACAATATAGCAAATCAAACTATATTGTTATTATTATTATCCAAGTTTTATTAAAAATAATAGTAATAACTTTGAGGCATCATTTTTGTACTCAGTGAGTTATTGGAGCGGTTAGTTCATCACCAATTAAGTATATTTTTAAGTACTATTGAACGAAAGTTCATTCCTACTGATTGCATTCAGCGTACTGAAGCACAATTTCACATTTCATTAGATCTTTTAATGATTTTTCTAATTTATCTTTTTTTAATTTTATCACTTTCTCCTCTCGTTTCTTGCTCCTTCCGTTTCCCATATCTCTCTCTTTTTCTCTGTCCCTCTCTCTCTTCTGTTCCCTTCTCCCTCTTAATTTTTCCCTCTCTATTTCTCTCTCTCTCTTTCTTCTTCTCTTTCCCCTTCTCTCTTTTTTTCTTTTTTTCAGACAGCCAGCTCTCCCACGCACACATATTTAATTAAAAACTATTAAAAACGTTTCCACATAACTGCAGCGACAAAACGGCTTCTAGTTTTCTTCAGGTTTTTTTTCCACAAACACATAATTAGTTCTTCCATGAAAATTCTTCTACAAAAGGATTTTATTTCAGACGATTTCTTTTTTATTCTACAATTAAATTATAATTCGCAATAACATTTGTATGACAAAAAACAGTTAAAATTCTATTCTATCCTAATTCCGTTTTTTTCTCCCTATTTTTTTCTTTTTTTTCTCTTCCATCTCTTTTCTTTTCTTTCTCGTTTTTTTTCTCATTCTTTTTTTTTCTTTCTCTATTTCTCTCTCTTTCTCACTTTTCCATTTTATTGTATAATCTTAGCTAATTTAATTTTTTAAAGTTCAAAATAATATTATTTATAAATATTCTCATTCTATTTTAACTTCACGATCAATAAAACAATCAATGAACTTGAATTTTTTTATTTTTCAACTAGTCTTTTTTACTACAATTCGGTTTGTTTTTGGTGAAAACCGAACTCACGTTTCGATTTCTTGGAAATTCCTGAAATTTCATTGGACGACTTTCGGTTCAATCAAGACTGTAATAGTATCATATTCTATCTGGTCGCAAATCTTTTTCTATTAGACCGTTTGATTGATGAAAATGTTACCAAGTTTTTATTTTTATTTTCAAGTTTATCTGGACTTCTCCTCAACACATCTTATTACAATTTGTATTAATGACTGCTACAATGTATTTAAAATTAATTTAAAACTTATCAAACAAAAAACGACACAAACATTTAAATATAATTTTCCATCTTCATTGACAGGCAAAAAATTAAAAAGGTAATGAAAGCTATAATAGGTTTTTAACTTGATCTTACACCTAACACTAACATTGACTACCGGCAGCAGCCGCAGCAGTTGTTGCAGTAGCAGCAGGGGACGCAACCACAGCAGTGGACAGCGTCAGTCATAAACATCATTAAATTCAATCTGATTAGTGCCAAGCAAAAGGTTTATCTAAATTTCTGCTGCATTTGCGTTTCAGCGTAAATCACGTGGTCGGGTCCGGTGGGTCGTGTTTTTGTGAATCGTTAAAAAATATATGCTCATTAGCGCGCTACGAGTCTTGCGTAAGTTACAGCTAACTCACTCACGATGAGTTGCCGGTAAATTACGCATGGTAAGTTACAGCTATAACTTACCCGAGGTAAATTACCGGTAACTTACGCACGGTAAACTATCAGTGGCTTATCCACGGTAAATTACAGGTATATTACCACCAGATAGTTTGTTGATGTCCAATCTACGCACCATGTAGATTTGTTTTACACAAATTTGAAGATTTAAATTACAATAAATTATTTGTTTTCTTATTTATTTTAATTAACGTTGTTGCTAAAAACGAGTGCAAATAATATGGTGTTGTGGAGTTTATGGGGTTTATGAGTGGGTGTCATTTTCGTTTATGAAAATTTGAAAGTTTTGAAAATTGTTTAAGATATAAAAAAACTACAGTGAGTTTCAAATTTAATAATAAGTCTATCTGTAGCATCATTAGAACATTTCATAACATTTGATAATAAGTCTATCTGTAGCATAATTATAACATTTTATAACATTTAATAATAAGTCTATCTGTAGCATAATTAGAACATTTCATAACATTTAATAATAAGTCTATCTGTAGCATAATTAAAACATTTCATAACATTTAATAATAAGTCTATCTGTAGCATAATTAGAACATTTTATAACATTTAATAATAAGTCTATTTGTAGCATAATTGGAATATTTTAGTTTATTTTTCAAGACTTCAAAAATATTTCAGAAGAAGTTATTCATTTTTAATAATTAACAATGTAAATAATACAGATTTGACAATAAAAAGATTTTTTCATAACATTTAATAATAAGTCTATCTGTAGAAAAATTAGAACATTTTATAACATTTAATAATAAGTCTATCTGTAGCATAATTAGAACATTTTATAACATTTAATAATAATTGAGATTGAGATTTAGCATACGCCTTATCAAGACAAGTCTTGCTCGAAGGTGAGAAAGGGCATTTGCAGAGGCAGCCATTTATAGGCGCCTACCCTTTTAGCAATGCGAGTGAACTCCTTGCTTAAGGGAGTTACGCTGGTGACGCCGGCGAGGTTCAAACTGCCGACCTAACGATCGACAGGCGAACGCTCTACCGCTCTGCCACCAGCGCCTCGCTGAAAATAAAGTCTATCTGTAGCATAATTGGAACATTTTATAACATTTAATAATAAGTCTATTTGTAGCATAATTGGAACATTTTAGTTTATTTTTCAAGACTTCAAAAATATTTCAGAAGAAGTTATTCATTTTTAATAATTAACAATGTAAGTAATACAGATTTGACAATAAAAAGATCTTTTTTATAATTCAAGGACATAATTTTAGATGTTGGAATACCGAATGCAAAAATTCAACAGGGATTTTATGATTTTGATGTAAATTTTAATTTATTAAAAAATATAAACGATAGATTCTATTGAAAAATTAAATATAACAGATACTATTAAAAGTGGTGTGAAATACTAAGAAACAAGACAAACAAAAATTATTTTTCCCTGCTTGTGTATAGATCTTGGAAATGAAAATTGATACACTTTAAAATTTTGAGAACTGTCCAAAATATAGTAGTTGAAACTTAAAACTATTCATTCTAATTTTTATTGTATTTACAATTGGATTGTATTCCGTTTTAAAATAATAGAAAAAAGAAAAACAATTCTTTCTCAATCAATGTACCGATTTCCACACAACTTGACAAATCAGGGCTGACCCAGCGGAGAAACAGTTCCGTCTTAAAGTACAGAGGTCAAGGTCACGTCAATATTAAATAATTGCAGAAAGTTTTTCCGCTGACAGGTTTTTAATTTCCGGTGAAAAAACACGAAGTAGAACAAGTAGAAGAATAGTTGTATTAACTATTATGATGATGATGATGATGATGATGATGATGATGATGATGATGATGATGATGATGATGATGATGATGATGATGATGATGATGATGATGATGATGATGATGATGATGATGATGATGATGATGATGATGATGATGATGATGATGATGATGATGATGATGATGATGATGATGATGATGATGATGATGATGATGATGATGATGATGATGATGATGATGATGATGATGATGATGATGATGATGATGATGATGATGATGATGATGATGATGATGATGATGATGATGATGATGGTGATGATGATGATGATGATGATGATGATGATGATGATGATGTGGATGATGATGATGATGGTGATGATGATGGTGATGATGATGATGTGGATGATGATGATGATGGTGAAGATGGTGATGATGGTGATGATGATGGTGATGAAAGTGACGATGATGACGATGACGATGACGATGACGATGATGATGACGATAACGATGACGATGACGACGCCGCCGCCACCGCCAACGACGACGACGATGATGATGATGATGATGATAGTGATGGTGATGATGATGATGATGATGATGATGACGATGATGATGATGATAATAATAATAATGACTATAGCAGCGATGCTGGTGACGACGACTGTGATGACGAATCTCAAGTAGCTAATTGTTGCACAATGTCGTTGACGGTGTTGATTCTGTTGACGACGCATCGTCACGGAACAACCAGCATCGAGCGCCTCAAGAAAAACATCAACTCCAACAAACTAACTCTTCAAACGAGCTACTTTCGACCGTTTTCCTTTTATTGTGTCATTGTTTTTCAAACTGCTGCCCTTTAATTAGCGGACGTGGTCAATAATGTTTTCAAAACGGTCAGTCGGTCAGTCGGTCAGTCAGTCAGTCATTGGTCAGCCGGTCAATCAGAACTCAACCTTTTTAGTGGATATTTAAAAAAATCAATTTCGTGCGTTTTAAAACAAGTTTTTTGCTCTTCAACCGAACTTTTTGAAATTGTTTTGACGCACGTGAAAGATCCGGAATGTTTGATTTAATTGGCTCGCGGAGAGAATTGTTCCTCCAAGATGCAAATTGGCACGCACTGGTCTCCTTTAAAAGGTCCTCCATGTTTCATTGCCGCCGCACTCACTTCATTTTCAGAAAACAGCTTTGCTGGAAAAAAAAGGAAAAAAATATATTTATATATATAGGAGCGAGAAATCTTATTTACTCGGAGTATGAAGGAAAAAAAGTTAGGAAATAAATAGAGGCGGAATGACTTGTTACAAAATGGCTGTCGCTCTGATAAATTGTGTCGAAAGTATTTCTCGTCGAAAAATTGTCTCCAAATATGCGTCGCTGCGTTGTATTTGTGTGAATATGTATGTGAATGTCTGTGTGTTTGTTTCCATGAGTACTTGAGTGTAGGATCGTAGGTGTGTTGTTGAGAGTTAGCTTGGGATTGTGGTTGAAATTTAGTGAGGATGAATGCGTGGGTCTGCATGTTTGTGTGTATGAGTGTGTCTGTGTGTGTGCTTGTGTGTGTGCTTGTGCTTTTGCTTGTGTGTGTGTTTATGCGAGTGGGATTTGATGTTTTCGTCCGCTCAGTGTCTGTGCTGTTCCGCGGTTTATGAGATAGTGAGCTCAAGAGAGAGAGGGAGACATACTTCATGAGAAGCGTGATCCAATCAATGAAGAAGACGATGGAAGCCCTGGAATAAGAGAAAGAAAGAGAGAGAAGGAGAATGGAGAAAAAAGAGAGAAAAGGAGAAGGATAAAGAAAAAGAGAGAAAGAGGAGGAGAAAGAAAGAGAGACACGGAAACAAAGTGAAAAAAGAAAGAAAGGAAAGAACGAAGAAAGAGAAAGACTAAAAAACAGAAAAAAAACAAAAACAAAAAAATAGGGAGAAAAATAGAGATAGAATGAGAGAAAAGGCAACACAGTTAATGTGTGCTGGAGTATGCAATTACTTACTGTAGAGTCACATATCGACTTTTTCCTCACAAAATCCAGAATATAAATTATGTTCAATTTATTCACATTGTTTACAAAGAATTCAAATCCTACCCACAATTCTCAAGTTGAAGAAATAATTTAAAAACGGCAAAATCTTTAGGAAGAACATAACCCAGTTTACAAACAAGTAAAGGAAAAAACAAGTTTTTTAACACAAACTTTAATTTCAAATACACTCGATTTAGATATAGGAAAGATGTTCAGATCAAGTTTTCTTTAATTGAATCATTTATTGTCATCCAATATAAAGCTATGCTGAAAGTTTCAGCTTCCTAGCTAGGTAAAAAGCTGGTTAAATTTTACTTGCAAGATTTGCGTACAGAGAAAGCCACAAACACACACAAACAAAGATTGTAACCTAAATAAAAGCTTGTAAAAACAAACCATCATGGCCGACGGAAAGAAAAAGCAAGCTGTTCGATAACTTTTTCTAAATGCCGGAAAGCGTTTGCGATGAAAAGTTAATTCCCGCTCAAAGTAGGGATGGCGAAGGATATTGAAATATTAAAAAGAAAATCAAGAAATCGTTTAAATGTAATAAAAACAATAATAAAAGTCATGTCGTCTGCCACTCAAGCCGCCTCAAGTCATCCAATCACAGGAGCTCTGTGGAAGTTTTTCCTTAAAACTTTTTTTTTTCATAAAATTCCTTGCGAACATTTTAAGTAACAAATGCCCTTCAAAATGTCAGCCCAAAGACGTTTGATATTTTAAAGATTTTGTTTTCTAAATTGCTCTTGAAATTTTAGCAAAAAAATGTTTTCCCACGTGACTGAGTCAGTTTGAGAGGAAACCTGGTGATGAAACTGTGAGAATTTGTTTTATGTATAACATATAAGGTCTGTATTTTATGTGTTTGTGTGTGCGTGTGTGGTATATATATTTATCATGTGTGACTGGTATTTGATATGTGGTCAATATTTTATATCTGGTCAATATATGAAATGTGGTCAATATTTGTTATGTGATCAATATTTAATATGTGGTAAATATTTGATATGTGGTAACTATTTGATATGTGTTGGTTATTTAATAAGTGGTGAGTATTTGATATGCGGTTTGTGTTTGGTATACAAATAGCATCTCTTATGTGGTGTTAGGGCTGAAGTGCAATTACAAATTTTAATCAAATTAATAGCACCGTTAAAATTTTTAATCTATATTAATCGAACGATTAATCGCACAGCATAAATTTTGTTGAAATAGCTAAAATTGCACACACGGTAATGTGGAAAAAATTGTAAGGTAACGCATATAATTGAATAATGTACATTTAGGAAGTTAAAATAAGAAAAAGAGAAATAAATTTAGCAACAATTTTATTTAATTTGCTGAACTCTAAATTGGATATTTTTGAAAGCTCAGTACTGTAAACATAATAGCATGATCAGTGAATCCAGCAAAAACGATGATATATGCTTGTCTGTAATGTATTTGTAAAGTGAGGCATGTAATTATGAAACTTACACTTAAAAAGTTAAAATAACAGAAAACAACTAAATTAGTCAATATTTAACTAGCTTAAATTTCAATTTGATATTTTGAAAGACAGTCTTATAGGCACAGCAGCATGTTCGGTATGTTCAGTGAATCTGGCAAAAACGATAATCTGGGCTTGTCTTCGATGAGGCCTGAATAGAAAATAATCTTTCACACGGAATAGTTGCTGTAGTTTCTAAATATTTCAGTGCAATTGATGCCAATAGAGGATATAACGATGTGTGCACTTTCCACCAATGACGTGGATTTTATTCCATTTTTGCACTAAGCTTGACTCCTTTTGATATCAAGTAACTTCACAACCTCATCCGGCTAAGGAAAATTTAAGAACGGCTTGAGCTTCTTCGTTTTGCGTTAAAAATTTTAATCTACGTTGACATTTTTAACTTGTTTTACGCGTTTTATCGCTTTAACTATCGTAGCCCTATGTGGTGTGTATTGGTTTACGGAAAGTTCGCTAGATCGCCCCCGGTTTTTTGCCCCCGTCTTTTCGCCCCGTCTTTTCGCCCCCGTTTTTTTGCCCGGGAAAGTTTGTTTCTGTGAAGTTTCGCCCCAGTTTTTTGCCCTTGAGAAAGTTTGCCCCACGCTTTTTGCCTCCGGGAAAGTTCGCCCCTAGTTTTTCGTCCCCTTTTGTCGCCCTTATTTTTTCGCCCCCAATTTTTTGCTCCCAGTTTTTGGCTCTCAGTTGCTTGCTCCTGGGAAAATATTTTTCCGGTTTTGCCCCGGTATTTTACCCCGATTTTATGCCCCGGTTTTCATCCCTGGTTTTTAATCTGGAAACGTTTCTCATATAATTTGCTGCACGTTCTTCTCATAAGACGTTAGTTCCTGGGGTTTTCGACTTTTTCCCTCCTACAGCCTTTTATCCTTGGGAAAGTAATAATAACCCTTAAAAAATATTGCCAGCCGTGTTTCATCCAGACAATTTGACGTTGATAGAAAATTTAAAAATTAGTGGAGGGCAGAAGCATCATTTCAGCATAAAGTTGAAAAGGCAAATATTTTAAAACCCCGACTTTAAAACATTTCCTAGAAATTTTTCCCTCCCATAATAGCAGATGACGGGTTGAGTGGGGGTAGTTGTAGATACTTCTCTACATTCTTATACATTTTTCCTTTTTAAAATAGCTGATGACCGGAGGGGGTAGTTGTTGATGCATTTTGCAAAACTTTTCCAATATTTTTTTCACTTTTCTTCAAAAATAGCCTAATGACTGGGACGGGTAATCGTGAGTACTTTGTTCTAACAGCTTCCAAAACATTGTTTTACTCAAAAACGGATAGAGAGTCAAATCTTCCATAGAGCGTAAAGCTGGGAACTAATTTTTACAAAAGCAAAGTGTCATATCAAATAGTGAGTCTTTCCAAGGACGTTCTAAATTTTATAGTTATGAAAAGCCAAGTAGAATGTTCTTGGGTAAATACTGGAAAAAGAAAGTAAGGAAGAATTTAATATGTTGTGTTTATATGATAAATAGTTTGTATTTGATATGCGTTTGTATTTGATATATGGTTTGTATCTGATATAAGGTTTGTGTTTTATAAATGGTTTGTATTTGATATATGGTTTGTATTTTATAAATAGTTTTCGTTTGATATGGGGCTTGTATTTGAAATAAAGTTTTTTGATTCGCAGTTGATTATTTAACGGATAATTTTGCACTTTGAAAAATAAAGTTTTTGAATTTGAAATAAATTTATCAGGTTTTTATGTTCTTCTAATAAGAATTCTCTCCAACTAGGAGTTTATCTTGCCACTTTAACATCCTCCCACTTCCTTTGTCTTAAAACTTCTCAAAAGCACGTGCCGCTCAGTTTGCTTTCCTCGGTTTATTTACGTTTGGGTTAACTTTGTATAGTTAACGTATGAGTTAACTTTGCATAGTTAACTTATGCGTTAACTTTGCATAGTTAACTTATGCGTTAACTTTGTATAGTTCACCTATGCGCTAACTCTGCATAGTTAATTTATGCGTTAACTTTGCATAGTGCGTAACTGCGAACGAGTATGAGATTCGACTCAGCACTTGAGATGGATGAGAATTATGATGAATGCGATTTGTCTTTCGTTTCGCTTCGTGTTTACATCAGTATGAATTGAAATATACATCTCAGTGTGCACGCTATGGTGTGACAGGGTGTTGCTCGAGCTGCTATGTGTCCTCGTGTGCGTGTTTGTGTGTTTGTATGTCAGTGAGTTTGTATCAGAGTTGTCCATGGGTAATATTTTCTTAACCCGACCCAACCCACTAGAAAAATTGATCCAACCCGACCCATTGCTATTTCTAATTTCATGACCTGACCCACTTTAGCCTGATCCGGCCTTACTCGCATTTTTCAAACAACCAGACATTTGAAAATTAAAAAATGCTTCTATAAAAATAGCTCATGACCGGGGACTGGAGGTTGTCGTAAATGCCTTTTTCATTTTTTTCCAATACGTTAAATACTTTTGCTTCTAAAATTAGTTTATAGTCCTAAGGAAGGTATTCACAATTCAGTAAATATGCCTTGACGATACACACCGTATCCATGATACCCACGA
>OZ022240.1:5697357-5704857 GCA_963978895.1 Erpobdella octoculata | reverse complement strand
TGCTGTTCAACGCAAAGTAATCAAAATTTCTGCGCCTCTCCAGCATAAAACGTTTGTTGTTGAACGAAAGGAAACGAACAAATGTGATCAAATTGTTACAGAATGTAATCAAAATATTTTAGAATGTGATTAAATTATTATAGAATGTAAACAAATCAATATAGAATTTGATCGAATTATTATAGAATGTGATCAAATTGTTACAGAATGTAATCAAAATATTTTAGAATGTGATTAAATTATTATAGAATGTGAACAAATCAATATAGAATTTGATCGAATTATTATAGAGTGTGATCAAATTAATATAGAATGTGATCAAATTATTATTAGATGTGAACATATTTTTTTTGAATTTGATCGAATTATTATAGAGTGTGATCAAATTAATATAGAATGTAATCAAATTATTATTAAATGTGAACATATTATTGTAGAATTTGACCGAATTATTATAGAATCTAATCAAAATAATATAGAATGTGATCAAATTATTATAGAATGTGAACAAATTATTTTAGAATTTGATCAAAGTATTATAGAGTGTGATCAAATAATTATAGAATGTGATCAAATTATTATAGAATGTGATCCATTTATTATAAAATGGGATCAAATTACAGAAAGAAACCAAATAATTACAGAATGTGATCAATTTGTTATAGAATGTGATCAAATTAATATAGCCATCTATGCATGCACGAATTTTTAAACTTAAAAGTCACTTCTATGGAGTTCATGTGTGGTTAGAAAAACTGTAATGTTTTATTCAATTCTCAATTGCACTTCTTCATAAATTGGTGCTTGGGAAAATTATGAGCATGGTTTCGTAATTGTATGCACGTGTGGGGGCGGAGTGTGTGTAGGTGAGTGTGAGTGTGAGTGTGAGTGCTCGAATGGGTTTGTTTGTATGTGTGTTTGTAGAAGTGTGGTTCTTTCTTTATGTTTTGTGAAATGTGCACAAGTTGTCAAGTTAAATGTGTGTTTGGGAGTTTCATATGGCTGTTATTATTATTATTGGGATACAAGAGCTGTATAACTGTTGCTACGATTTTCATAAATATTATCAATATCTCTGTAAGGTGAAAAATCTTGACTGCATGACAGTTTCTTTTTTTCTATTTATAGGGGGCAGCCCACCCGCATTCCTTATTAGTTATTTACAAAATGTGATGACCAACAGAATGCTCTGGTAATCTTGAGTATTAACATCAAATGTGATTTTCTACGACCGCATCTTTTACAACATGCTTATTCCTAAACTTCAAATAATTTAGTAAATTAAATAAAAGCTTTTATGAAACTTTCTTACTAATTTAAAATGTTAACATTATTTTTATATAGCTAATTATGGTTAATGTAACCAGAATACGACTACATTCCAAATTTCAGATGGAATGCATACTGGGAATTCGGTCAAAAAAGTGATTACAATTACTGTCAATTACAAACTTTGTCGTGAAATTCAACAGACATGTGAAATTTAAAAAAATCGTTTAATAACTTTAATTTGTGGCAAACTTGTGCTTCATGCCTTCAAAATTCCATACATAATTTATAATATTCCATAATGTTCCATACATAATGTATAATATTCCATAATGTTCCATACATAATGTATAATATTCCATAATATTCCATACATAATATATAATATTCCATAATATTCCATCCATAATATATAATATTCCATAATATTCCATACATAATATATAATATTCCATAATATTCCATACATAATATATAATATTCCATAATATTCCATACATAATATATAATATTCCATAATATTCCATGCATAATATTCCATAATATTCCATGCATAAACGCATGAGGGTTTTCACACACCTCTATACAAAAATTAAAACAGCTCAAACTTATTGTATTTGTCGCCTCTTGATATCAAACTATTTAGCATTTAATGAAATAATTCTGTCATCCAACAATACTGGTATACTGGTATCTACCTACTAACAACAACTGAATCAGCGACAAACAGAATATCTTAAAGATCATAGCAATTACGAAGTACCACGACTCTTACGATAATGTCGCATAATGACGACGTTATTATCCGTTGTTGGCTTGTTTTTTTTTCTATTCCAAGCTGTAATTTCTTTGTATTGCTTCTATTAGCCTAAGATCGTTTTCATGTTTCCAACTTTTTCTAGCTTGTAACAGTAGAACTTATGAGCTTCCTTCAGACTGAGAACTACTTATTTGAAGAACTGAATTCAATTTCCAACTTTAAAAAAATTAAACTAATTTTAATTTAAATATTAAAGTACACAACAAATTTTGTTCGTTGAACAAAAGTATTTAATTAATTTCTTATCAAAGCATTGCAAGATTAAAGAAAACTTTTCAATATACAAATGTAGGCCGATAACTTTCCCCGTTTCCACCAATAGTTATTGAAGCAAGTTTCTCAATTGCTTCAATTTTTCTGCATTTAAAGAATAATAATATTTGTTTAGATATTATTATTTCAATGTAGAAAATTATTACTTCAATTTAAATGCAGTTAAGTTAAACATGCATATAGTGATTTAACAAGTATTAACATGTATTTTTTTAATTATGATCATAAGTAGATTTGAGTTTATTTTTTCAAATTTCAAGCTTTTTTATAATTATTTTTTGGATGAAAAAATAATATAAAAAACAAATGTTTGACGTTTGACACTGATGTAAATGAAGATATTAAATATTTAATTAAAAATGAAGACATTAAATATTTAGTTAAAAATGAAGATATTAAATAATAATTATTTAAAAATGGTCTTAGATTATTATTTCTTGTTTCGAAAAGAAGCACACATAAATTTTTTTTCTACTTTTCTTGTGCGACTTAAAAAGCAACGCTCACTTAATTTCATCAATACGTGCATCATTAAATGATCAAGTACTAATAAGCGATTGTTTCGCTTTTTTAAATGCTTTTATTTACCTTCACTCGTCTCCCTGTTTGTTTGTTTGTTTGTTTGTCTGTGGTGATCAAATCTTAGAAACAAAAATTCACCCACTTTTCGACCACCTAGAGCTCTAAAAGTTTTAGGAAAGCTTTATTCTGGATGACAATACATGAATTAAATGTTTTCGACATGAATTAGGCTTTAAAAAAATTTGAATTGCAAGTTGACCGTTACAGGTAAACGCAAATTCGACTAATATTCATCTACGTAGAGCTTTGAAATTTGCAGAATAGCTGTTATCTCAATAACAATATATCAATTAAGTGTTTTAGATAACAACTAATCCATACATCGAGTTAAATTTATGAATTTTGATTTCATATGAAAGAAATAAACAATGTACTAGATTGAGCGTAACGGTTGTTTTAGATTCAAAAATTTTAGTTCGTTGACTCAGATAAATAAGCAAATAAAAGCTTTTTTGTTCAATAATTTTTTATCTTTATTAGTTTGATATTTTTTTAAACGCAAGGAGTCAATTATCTAAAAACATTTCTTGGAGACTTTAAAAGTAAGAATATAAATAACAATTTAATGTAGTGAGAACCGGAAAGGATGTGAAGTTGAATGGATGTGAAGTTGAAGGGATGTGAAGTTGAATGGATGTGAAGTTGAAAGGATGTGAAGTTGAAGGGATGTGAAGTTGAAGGGATGTGAAGTTGAATGGATGTGAAGTTGAAGGGATGTGAAGTTGAATGAATGTGAAGTAGAATGGATGTGAAGTTGAAGGGATGTGAAGTTGAAGGGATGTGAAGTTGAAGGGATGTGAAGTTGAATGGATGTGAAGTTGAAGGGATGTGAAGTTGAATGAATGTGAAGTAGAATGGATGTGAAGTTGAAGGGATGTGAAGTTGAAGGGATGTGAAGTTGAATGGATGTGAAGTTGATGGGATGTGAAGTTGAATGAATGTGAAGTTGAATGGATGTGAAGTTGAATGGATGTGAAGTTGAAGGGATGTGAAGTTGAAGGGATGTGAAGTTGAAGGGATGTGAAGTTGAAGGGATGTGAAGTTGAAGGGATGTGAAGTTGAAGGGATGTGAAGTTGAAGGGATGTGAAGTTGAAGGGATGTGAAGTTGAAGGGATGTGAAGTTGAATGGATGTGAAGTTGAAAAGATGTAAAGTCAAAAGGATGTGACATTGAATAAATACAAACATAAAAAAATATAAATGAGAAATAATTCATTGGTCACTGCAGATGTATGGAGTGCTTGAACGCTGAAAATGACATCATTAGAAGGCCATGCACAACTCACTACAGGACTTTTTATTCAACAACTGGGATGTTGAGTTGCAACATAAATGTGCACAAAAAACAAAAACAATACCACATTTTTGTGCAAACGTACACATTAGTTGTTTTTGTAGTAAAAAATTAGTAAAAATCTTCTAAGCTATAAAGTTCTTTAATTGAAATTAAAGTAATAAATTATTTTTCAATATAAAAATATATTTCACTGATTAATTCTAAATAATTAAAATCAACTTCAATTATAAAAATTTGAAAAACAATTCTTACTCCTTGAGTTTACAATTTGTTAATCAGCTCATAATAATAATTATTTGCATCGTTATTAATATTTATTTTTTTCTTCTTATTAGTTTTTAATGTTATTTTTATTTATAAACAAGTAGTCTGCGTTGTATATATTAACTTCTTTTATAAAAAAAAATAATTATTTCATATGATACATTTTTTAGACTTCCACCATATCATATATTTGATTCTGTAGTAGCTTTTAACGATTGACAAAATTAACTCCAATCCTGCAAGCATTGTACCTGCTGAGTGTCCACGCCATCATTGCTTCATCTCTAAATTTGGTGAGGAAATACTAGCGCTAAAATTTTAATTTTTTTTGTTTCTCTTTTAACTGTCGGCCATCACACTTTGGCCTTTTCATATTTAGATTGAGAGAATGACCTAGAGATAGAAAGAGAGAGAGTAAGAGAAAGAGAAATGCAAATTAATCCCTTTAGAGTCAAGTCCGGTCAAGCGGTGTGAAACGCCAAGCACGCAATAGGGCTTACGTTGAATGAAAAACTTTTGTTTCCAAGTAAGCTTTACTTCATTTTTTGTTATCAAGAAAATGAATGATTTATTGGAACAAAAACTTAAAAAAAGAAACAAGAAAGAGAAAGAGAGGGAGATGGAGTGAGATAGAGAATGATTAAGAGAGAGTAAGAGAGAGAAAGAGAGAGGGAGAGAGAGAGAGGGAGAGAGAGAGAGATCGACAAAAGACTAGAATAGTTTGCTCGACGTTTATACCACACATAACTTTATAACAGTAGAGTCATGCTTCTGCGACCAATTACAAGGTTTTGTGGACTGACAAGGCCACATTGAGTACTATTATTCTGGTGGAATCATCCGACTAGTGCTATCCATATGATGATCCGATTGTCTGAAGTTCCTTAGCGAAACACAACCAAAACATGTTGTCATCTTACATTTGCATGCTGTAGGCTGTGAAAATTCTAACACAACTGAATACGACGCCTGCAAAACAAAATATGATTGATGCAAAAAGGAGCAAAAGTATATTATTAAGTTAGCAATGGTGAAGGTAAGGAATTGCTGTCTGATTAAAACTGAATGTCCGACACTGAAGCCGCTGGGAGGCAGCAAACATGAAAAGTTATTTTTAAAAATTTGAAATATTTAAAAGCAGTTTTATAATGGAAAGAAAAGAATGAGAGTGGGGGAGGTGCATTGGAATAGGGGAGGTGGGTTGAAGGCAGCATAAAATCAATTTAAGAGACATGAAACCATGGAAACCATGCGACCTTTCTTGTTATTTCTCCAGCTACCGCTTTCCATTTTATACTCTCTTTTTCTCGGCTTACAATATTTTTTATTTTCTCTCTCTCTTTCTTTCTTTCTTTCTTTCTCTCTTTCTTCCTTTCTCTGTTTTTTATTCTCAGATATATTTTCTGGATTTTTGTTTGTTATTTTCTTTCCCTCAGACAAGTTTTTGTTGTTGATTTGTTGGAGGGACGCCCGTAGAATGAGCGAAAGAAGAAATAAGGAAAATAAAAAACATGAGAAATTGGCCCTGGAAAAGTAATAAAAGTACAGAGAATGAATACTGCATGCAATAAAGACTGCTCCACTGCTACTAATGGCAATAATAACAATTATTAAATATTACAAACAACGCCGACAAAGTTTTAAATATTATTTTCAAATTGGTTTTGGTTGTGATTGAAAATATTAAACATAACTTGTAATGTACGCAAGCAACTTTTGCGCGATAAAACAAACTTTGACACGAATATTTAAAATTGCAAGTTCCCCCATAATGCGGTCTAGTAGCACAGAGGTAAAGAATTAACTTGTAGACCAGTAGGTCGGTGATTCAAATCCCGTCCTTGCCACCAGCGCTACAGTAACTGAGGATGTGTAAATGCACATTAAAGGACTGCATTGGCTGGTAACGAACCGAGTAAGAAAACACGATTGGAAGAGTCAATGTGGCGCAGAAATCGTTTCTTTGGGTACGGCGCCAGTAAAACCGCTATAACCTCGACCTAAGACCTCGTGTGCGTTGAAAGAAAATATCCTGGTTGACTAAATAAAAAAAAATGAATAGTCAAAACAAAGGGTTTAACAAGTAGTTATAATTTAAAAAAGTAACCCATATAAATTAAGGTTTTTTCACAAATCACTTCTATTTTTGGATTTGCAGGCTTCACATTTGTTGCATAAAAACTTGTTTTAAAATGAATTTTTTTAAATGTATTTATAGTTATTCATATAACTGTATTTCATTAGTTTTTGTTATAAAACATAGATAATTATTATTTTTAATTACAAAAAAATTTACCTCAAACTTTTTTCAAACTTTTATAGAATATATTGTCATGAGTACAGAACCAATATTTCAAATATCAGCTTGATTGAATGACGGAAAGTTAGTTAATTTTTATTTTCAAGGTGTGCAAGCATTCAAGCAAACAGGCAAGCAAGTAAACAATCAAGAAATACCTTTGGTGAAGCGCATTTTTGACTTTTGCATTAAAAAGCTTAGATTTCTATTTCTTTTATAGATTCGTTAGTTTTACACTTTAAAAAAAACGTATTAATTGATTGATTATATATATATATATATATATATATATATATATATATATATATATATATATATATATATATATGCTTGATTGATCGACGAGGTTCATTATCAACATATAAACAATTAAAATATGTTTATGTTATTAATAAAACCTTACTTTGATGTCACATAAAATCCTCATCCGCACAGTTTCTTGTCGCAATCGCAAGATGGCGCTCCAAAGACGGAAGCTTTTAGATCTCGCAGGGAAAAAAAAGGTAAACACATTTCCAGCCGACGTGTCCAGAAAGATGCACATATATTTACACATAGGAACACATTTACAGCGCAAATGTCTGCTCTGCGCGGCCACACGTGCGAGACAAACGCGATCTCTTATTGCATTATCGCCCGGTCGGTAAATTGCGAAAACTCTGACAAACTCGCCCGGGTACAATGGCGAAATTCAAT